>JASGAT010394910.1:35651-60475 GCA_030220025.1 Chelon auratus | reverse complement strand
GTTCCTCTCTGTGTTCTGTCCTCCTGTCTGTCAGGGAGTCTGTTTTTTTTTTTTATTTTTTTTTTTTATAAAAGGCTAGGCTATTAAAACCTAAGCTTTGTGTTGAACCTCAGCATTTGTTTTGAATGAATAATAAGTATTCATTATTGCCCATTATGTTTAGATAGAACAGATTTACATTTGATGGTAAATGACATATTTTCAATATACTTTTGTAAAGTTTTTCTTTTTATCTGGACAGTAGTCAAGGTTTATATTGTCCAAGATGATAAGTGCATAGTGGCTGTTGCACTGTAGTGAAAATTACTGAGTCGCTGTCGAAAGAATTTTCACGCTTTCAGTGTTTGGGGTTTGGCTTTTACTGGTTTACTGGTTATTACTGGCAACTTGAACCGCCATAATTAGTGGGGTGGATGTGAGCACTGTGATGTGTCAATGTATTCCACACAAATAGACGTATTTGCGTCGCCTGTGTTGTTGTTGGCTTTGATAATATAGTTGCAGCAGTAACTGTGAGTGTGATGTGTGGTTGTCCGTTTATCTCATTTATTTATCTTGGAGCTGTTCAGCTGCTTCCTTTGTGATCTATACTGATCCCCGGTCATACACTATATGTCTAATATATGAACTTAATTGGCATCACTTCTTATCACTTCTTGGCAATCACAAAAACCAAAAAAAGAAGGTGACATAAACAAAGATCAGCTGTAGGGGCTGATTGTGGAGGATATTGTGCACCACAGAAGATTTTTGTTATTACTTTTATCTCTTTAGTCAAAAACAATATTACCAAAGCTTAAAGTGACGTATCAGAAAGCTCTTTTTGTCTGATCTGGAGCCAAAATGTCAACAGGATCAGGTTTACATAACACTGTGTAACAAAAAGCAACGGCGGCACATCTGAGGCGCTGTGACCAGAGAGTGTGTGGCGTATTTTCAAGTTAACGCGTTAATCGTTCGTTTTGATCATGGCTGCCTCGCACAGATAATGTATACAACTAGTTCGCAAGTGAAAGGAGCTTCTCATCGCCATGCATGCACACAGTCCTGTTGCTGTGCGAATGAGCTTTCCAGTGCATCCCGGAAGTTACCAGGGCTCTCTGTGGAGTGCTGTTGGGCCTCGAGGTCATCCACCCGTCACATTAGGGTCATCTGATAGGCCAATAAGGCTGCCCAACACCACTGCGTGTGTGTGCGCAGGAGATAATCCGTGAACGATGGGTTAAAGTCGTGTTTGGCTAACGTTTGACTGAGTTCCAGTTGTGTGTGTGTGTTTGTGCGTGACGTGATGCGTATGCGCGCCGCATGATCTTTTGAAGCCGTCAACATTCTTCGCCACATGTCCTGTCATGATGCACATAGGCGACTGGTGAGATGAACCAGCTGTCCCTGCCTCGCAGCAGGTCACAGCAAGGTCAACACGCTTGAACACACACATGCACGGGCTCGCACACTTGACTGGGTATCTTCTTGTTCTTGCGCTGGATATGCCGCTGGCTGTTAAAGAATCCAAGTGCAATGCTGGAACGGCGGCTCGACTGATGGGCTCACGGCAATCTCTCATTGTGTCTTTCAGGTGGAGGAGGAAAAAGGAACGGTCGCAGCAAGAAATGGAAGGAGATGCTAAAACTCCCGCACATCAGCCAGTGTGAGGAGCTCCGCCGCACTATTGGTAAGAAATGGGGAGAGTGTGCGCGTGTGCGTGGGTGTGCGGCAAAAAGATAACTCGCCATGCTGTGTCGTTGGGGTGGGTCTGACTATGGGAGGAAGTTCAGATTGGACTTCCTTCCTGTTTCTACCCGTCTCCACCCGCGGTTACAGGCAAGGCACAGGAAATACTGTGTGTGTGTGTGTGTGTGTGTGTGTCTGTGTCTGAAACAGGGAATCCGTTTGAACAGTCGCTTCTTATTCTCAAAGTCTCGTTTAATGCTGCATGTGTGTCTGTTGACACGTGAGATCAAAAGATGTTCACCCTGAGCTTCCTTCCTCTTCTCAACCCCCAGGTTTAATCTGAAAGTACTGGCAGGATTCTCTCTTTGTAGCCCAGACACGGCGCTCTCCTCTTGAGCTACATTATCTCCTCAGCTCCCCTCTACCCCCACACCCACCATGGTTCCCTGAATGCCACAGCACAAGTGTGTGTGTATGTAATAGTGCGTCACAGCTATCTCTGCCAGAGATTGCAGTGCTACCCTCCCCCACATACGCACATACCCTCCCTCTTCTCTGTCTCCATACCTCCCCCTCCCACTATCTGTATCGCTCTCCCTTGCTCTCTCAACCACTTCAGAGGAACATAAGAGTGGCAGAACAGGGGAGTTATGGAGAGGGCGGGTGAGAAAACAGAAAAAGAGAGAGCGAGAGGCTTTTTACAACAGGAGGAAAGATTTTTTAAGGACAGGAGGGGATGAGAGGGAGGCTGAGTGGACGAGATGTGAAGGCACACACTCTCCCTACGGTGATATCTCTTACTCAGCGCTGATTGTGTTCCGTGTCTTTTTTGTCTTCGTGTCACAAATCATCACTTGCAGATCTAATGATCGTGAGCTTGAATCTGTTGTCAGCGGTGATGGATAACCTGCTTATGAACTGCACATAAATGCCACCTTAAATATGATTAAGCATCCTGTTTGTCGTGTCTTACATATTTATTGCGGTTTGGATTATGGCTGCTGAGGGCTATAGGTGTGTGTGTGTGTGTGTGTGTGTGTGTGTGTGTGTGGCGGGGGTGCACTCAGCAGCTGTTAGATTTGCATACGTCACTATTACATAGATGCTATTGCGTAATTTCGCTATCACACAGAGAGGAAGATCAAAATAATCCTCCTTGTGTACTTAAACACACAGACCTGTAGTGTAGAGACACACGCATGTCCGTTCTCAGCGCAGGCACTGTGGATAGAAGGATACAGTATAGCTGATAGCAGTGTCTTTGTTGTGTCTTGATAATGTCAGGCATTTGACCTTAGCCTTGACAAGTGAGCGGTAGTTCTAGGAAGCCTAGATTGCATTATGTGGGCTGCAGCCACTTTGTCTGCCAGCCTTAGACCTCTCTCCCTCTTTCTCCTCTCCTCCTTCCATCTCTCCTTTGGTTGCCAGCCAAAACATATAGTACATGTGCAGCTATTACTTTGGATCGCTGTGAGCATGTTAGCTTGTTTAACACAGTCTGGACACCAGAGAGAAAAGCTCTTTTGTTGGGTAGCAGCAGTGAGCATTGTCCAATACTTTCCGCACTGTAGGTGTTCACACAAACATGGGCATGCGGCTCAATCACATTTGTGCACATTTAGCTGATCATTCACTGTCTAACGGATCCACTCTGTCTTGGCTTAAACTGGAGTTTTAATTAAGTTGTAATTGCTGCTTACTTCACCGACACAGACGGCTACCAACACATGCTAGCTCAAGCTTCACAGTGCGTCCTCTCTCTTCAACCCTTTCATTTTGTTTCTTTTACACCTTCTGCTCTTGCGGCACGCTCTCTCTTCCACCCTTTTCTTTCACAGTTGTTCATATTCGGGAACCGTGAGATATTACCGTGAGATATTATGCAAAGGGGAGATTTTTTTTTTTTATTGGTGGAATGCTGGCCTGCGTTTTGACATTCAAATGACATATCTTATCATGTCACATTATCATATTAGCCTGGAATCGGTGTGAACACACGCGATGGGCCAAAGAGCTTTCACTTTAGATCTTGTTCACCTGCAGAACTGAAAAGTGTAGATGGTGCAGACAAAAGGACCAGTGTTCAAACATCCTATTAGAAAAAGTCTGGGTGAAGAAAAAGAATGCGCAAAGACATACTTTGATTTGGCATTATTTCACATGTTGAGGGATTTATTCAGCTCTGCTCAGATTCACTCATCCTCAGTATGTCAACTTAAATCAGTCGGTCAACTTAAATCTGTTCTAGGTACAGGAATATCCCATGTTTTTAGAAAAATGTATCAATACCAACATATTTTTTGTCCTTGTCATCTGAGATCTCTGTGTGCTCTTGAAATTTAAACAAATTATTACACAAATAACACCGTGTACACGCAACTGCTGAGACCATCTACCGTGTCACCAGCAAAATGCTTTTCATTCATATACACATTGTTGAAAACCAGTGGACATGCCGGCAAAAGAAAATGCAAATAACACAAAAGTTTTATATTTATTTAAGTCTCACCAAACTTCCCCCAACACTTGACATGAAAACTGTCTAATTTAGTTAGAACTTAGAACTTACACAGATTATTTTGTCATCCATCCTGTTGCGCAATGTCTCAGTTCATTGACAATATCCTTCCAACAGCATTGCACAACTGTTTCTGTGATTGTTTTGTTAATCATATTGGAGTGTGTCATGTCAAAGCATCACCAGTTGTGCGGTGATTCAACATGACGGTGGGATCCACTGGCCACTGGATCAGCAGGGAAGACTGGTAATTTGTCCTGAAACTGTCCCGAGAGAGCCTCACGTCAAAACCTATTCTCTAGCGAGAATGCGAAACCTTTTGGTATCTTCACAATGTCCTTAAACCTGTCGGTGTAATGATATGGAGTTGGGGGATAAAAGATTTGTGGTTGCTGAAGGTCAGAAACCAATGATTCAAACTAATGTAAAGTAATGTAAATGTTCATTTTTCTTTGAACCAGAGTGGAAAAGCGAAATGTTGTTGAATTTTGTTTGTATGTTCACGTTTTAGTTGCAAACAGACTAAACTCACATTTCCCCAGAATGTCTTCTTTATTAGGCACTACTGGCAACCTGTATAGTCAAGGTACTGTCAAAGTATGTAACACAATACAATACTTCAATACAATTTTTTTGGGGGAAAAATAACAATAGAGCCATTTTTGACAGTATTATTTGGTTATAAATAATGCATACACAACTTATACCAGATAATCACACTAATGGTACGGACATTTCAACAAATACTGGCAACAAAGGTCGACTGAGGCGACGCCTCATTTCACCTGTGTCTCGACAAAACAATTTAGGGAGGAAGTTACAAAGCATTGTACAGAGCTGGCTTCTCCTGAATCCTGCTGATTGGTTGGTCTACGCTTTAGTCATTCTAGGTGATCATGTAGTTGTGAAAGTATCGGTATGTTCAGATGAGATGGAAGATTTGACTTATCAGCAATGAACGTTATGGGCTTTCCCTTCTCCTGCACACAACTGAGGGTAGCTGATGGCGAACACCAAGCATCCAAAAACATGGTGATTAAAAAAAGGCCACATCAGGTTAAAGATCTGTCTGGGAGATTTTCTGAAAGGACATCTGTTGCGTTAAAGCAAAGCACCCGCACTGTGGAAGGGGAAGTAATAAAAATATCATATCTCTTCTGTTTGCTGACCAAAGTGATAAGTTGTGGTCGTATAAGTGGTGAGTTTGAATGAGGAGTGCTGAACTGCAAACCAGAGGGGGCTGCTGTGTAATAAACAGTGCAGCTGGGAGGGCTGTTGTGAAGATTTGATTTACTGTTGGAGGTTGTCCTGTAGCTGTCACCACTCAGAAATTTTCATCCCTAGCATCCCTCCTCCTCTGTCCACAAGTGCACATGTGAATGTGTGTGGCCTATTTTTGTTTGTATGTTTGTCTTGCGTGTGTGCATGTGTGGCCTTACTGTCAGGCAGTGATGGAAAACGTCCTGGGTCTTCTTCCTCATTTGGCGCAAGAGGAAATATGACTCAAATGGACACGATTAGTGCTAATAGGCTGGGTCCAGCTGCACAGGAGAAAACAGGCACACAAAACATGCTAACATGGATACAGTGTGTTATTACTTTTTAGCACGTGTAGAATAAGCAAATGTACCTTGTATTAAAAAAAGGCACAATATCTTTATCAATGGCGTCAGCACAGCTAAGCCATGTGGATGTGGTTAACCTCTCGTGCGGGTGTTGAATATTTACTTAACCTCATAATTCTTAGTTTATCTGCCAGAGGCAATCATTTTAATGCTACGCACATATTTACAAGTAGTAGTTTTCACAAACTAACTAACTTTATCCTTTCTTTTCCTAGGTTCAAATGTCAACCTATAGAAGTTTTACATCCAGTGCAATAGGACGTATCAGGTTGCTTAACAATGGGAAGAAAATATCAAGTTAATTTGTCAACTCTTTTGGTGAAACATACAAAAAAAATAGTCAGTTAATGCTTGCTCATGAGGCTTGATGTGAGAAGGCAGGGCTTGGGCTCCTACGTTTTTTATAAGTGATAATGTCAAATGATTCTTTCATGGCAATGAACATAATAATCCCTATGATGTGAAGAAGGTTTGTTTTCTACCTTCAAATGAAGTTGGCTACTGGTTCCAAGCAACGTAAAGACAATGCGATATGGAAAACCAACTTCTCTGACTTCTCTGAACCTCTTGTGGTACAGAGTTGGTCTGGAACGGCTCTGTTGGGAGTCGATTATGCTCCGGCAAAGCCGATCTGTTGGCCTGATCAAATTGTTTAGAAGCGCTTTATGTGGTGACGGGGTAACAGTGACGTAGTAATACATGTCGTCTGAGCGCCGTGGAGTTGAAATTGTTCTGATTGGTTGTGCGGCTATCCAGTTGCGTGGTATTGTGTGTTTTTTCCTTTGTATCGGTTGAAACACACCCCATAATGAAATCCAAATGTGTTGTGCTACCAGACTCATATTCTGATAATAGTCTGGCTACCCCAGGCTATTAAGCCGTAGCTGCACACAGATACAGGCAAAAGGCATCTGTGTGGGTTTGTTCACTGTGGTTAAGAAAAAAAACATCCCTTTAAACTTGATGGAGTGCACTGGCTCCCAGGTCCTAAAGAGTGAACTCCCCTTCTTAGATTATTCAATTTGAGTTGTTTCCTGGTTCATTTAGTGAAATCATGCAGTATTTCACACACAAAAACAAAAGGTTAGTAAAAAATGAAAATCATACCTTGCACCAGAATTAGATTTATTTCCCTGCAGCCGATACCTACGGTCTCGACTCCATGGTTGGAAAGTACAATGTCCAGTGTGTTAAATTTCTCCCTCTGTCTCCCCCCTTTGTCTCTCTCCCTGTCCTCTCGTCCTCTCAGAGAGGGACTACACCAGTCTATGTGAGAAGCAGCCCATTGGTCGGCTGTTATTCCGTCAGTACTGTGACACAAGGCCAGAGCTGAAGCGCTGCATCGAGTTTATGGATGCCGTGGTAAGATTTTGAAGAGCAACCCATTGCTGCACATTCTCTGATGTTCTTATTACTATCCTTCTTTCTCACAAAACCACTTTTCACTGCCATATTTCTCTGTTTTTGTCATATTCTTTGTGATTTCACCCCTGAGACCAGCCTGGACCAGGCCTGTGGAGCAAGGAATAGGAGAGGAAAGTCAGTGCAAAGTGCTTTTCCTGCTCTTGGCAATAGCGTTAGGCGGTGGGTGGGTGGGGTGGGTGTAGGGGGTGATTAGTGACTGACTTAGACAGACTGTCAGAAAGCCGACCCCTCCCCTTCCTCGATAAACTCCGCCATGAGGTCAAGCCCACGTCAGAGGAGGGTCCCCTGGGTGAGCAGGCGAACACAGGCCCAAGCTTGTGTCTAAGCCCCTGGTGGTATGCGAGAAAGGAAAACGGGAGGGAATCATGCTTATTTAATGAGAACCTATATTAGTGTTTTTCAAGGTACGCAGACAGACACGTACATACGGGACACCGACTGAGAAAAGCAACTTATTGGTGCTTAACATTTGGGTCAAGTCCTCCTGAGGACTTTTGTGTTTTCGCTGTGATGTATAGCAGCACGGCTCAGTTCCATTCCTCCCCTCAGAGCTTGTTTTCAAACAAAACACATGGCTCGAACTCCAGACCATCCCCCTGCATACATCCATATTTGACCAACAACACAATCTGTGGTTGTGTGATGGGGTGAAAATGAGGCGTCATCCTGGTAGGTGACAGATAACGGGTGAAGCGTGAAGACGAACATGGTTGCCAGTTCGCTGCCTTGACTGAGATGAGATGTTTTGTCACAGCAAACCGTGGTGGGACCACACTCATTTTGATTTTCCTTTCTGTCGCTTCTCGTTAACCCACCGCACTTCTCTCTGTGTCTTTCTCTTCGTCTGAGTCTTTCTCACCACCCTCTCGTGCTCATCTCTTATTTTGAGAGGTAGTTAATATAGCCGAATGAGCACGGTGTGGTTGCTCACACTTCTGTTTTTCTCTGACAGGCCATGTACCAGCTAGCTCCTGATGAGAAAAGGAGGGACTGTGGACTGAATGTTTTAGACACATACTTTAATAATGGGGTAAGACGCACAGACATGTTTATTAAATGACAGAGCTGGCTGACTATTTTTGACATTATCTTTGGATAATATAAGCAAAAACGCATCTCTTCCAGTTAATTATCATCTCTTTCGATTTTATTAAGTGCATCAAAACTGTCATTTCGAAACTGCTATATTTGACCTTTATTGCTTTGTTTACTTTTATGACCTATATGCAACACACCTGTATTATTGTACAGTACATTACTTGGCACACCTACGTGCAACACTATGAGGGTGTGTTTACACGTCTGGTTTTGGCTCTCTTTATTGCTTGATGAGCCCAATTTGAACTCATCACAGTCGTCTTTATATTCAGGCTTACAGGGCTTTAGAGAGTTTTTCTAAGAGTTAGTGTACTCACTACCTAAATTAACTGAACTATTCAGCTGTTCAAGTGTTTTAAAACCCGACATAACAGGTGAGGTCTTACCACGTTCCGAGTGTCATGCTTTACTAACCAGAGTGCAGAGGGTCATGAGCTGAAACGGTGCTTTGATTTTGATCCCATATCTGTATTACAACAACATCCTACATTTTCCTTTTGTCCCTGTCTGTTTGCTTCACCCTCTGTTTCTGTCTCTTTACCCCCCCCAGTCGGCAGCCCATCTGCCTGACGTACCCCAGGATGTTGTTGCTGGGTGCCGGGAGAGGTTAGAGCAGAGTCCGTGCAAGGAGCTCTTCAATGACTGCACCAAGTAAGTCTTTAAGTCCTACCTGCTGCTCTTAGTGATCTCTTACACGGATCAGCCACAACATTAAAACCGCCTATCAGTGAAGTGAACAACACTGACCTCATTATGATGTAATGTTCTTCTGGGAAGTCTGGGTCCTGGCATTTATGTGGATATATCTGTCAGAACGAGCATTAACTTTTTCAGCAGTTTGAGCTACATTAGCTCATCTGTTGGACCACACTGGCCAACCTTCACTCCACGTGTGCATCAATGACCCTTGCCTTTGGTTGGCCATGACCCCGTTGCCTGTTTTGGAGATGCTCTGACCCAGTTGTCTAGGCATCACAATCTGGCCCTTGTCAAAGTCACTTAATATATCCCTGCCACTGACCAGGCGCCATGTTATCAAGGTAATCCGTGATGTTCACTCGACCAGTGATTATGACCATTATGGTTATAATGTTATGACTGATCGATGCATACTATAACATTATAGATCTCTTTGCTTGTGATTGCTTCTGGGCATCACAGCGCAGTGGCACGTACAGATTCCTGCTCCTTCATATAGTGTGTGTGTCTGTTGACTGTGTGGACCAGAGCGCCATGTCACTAGTGATGATGAGGCAGCTGGCACCTGGAGTGCCATATTACGCACGCATTCTCACACACACACACACACACTTGAAAAAACGCACATACAGACTTGCAAACACACACACACACACAGTGGAGTCGAATGAAAAAGAGCAGTGGGCAGAGAGAGCATCCGGATGGCTGGCATGAAAACAACAGACACTTCAGTGTTCCCCTTACATACACACACTCACACACAAACACAGGTTTACAAACACACATACACTCTTGCAGGTGTTTCTGCTTCCTACCCTGAGAGCCAGCAGAAGCAAACAGACCGGGGACTATTACCCCCAAATGCACTTCTTATTGCACACACATGAAAATACCACAACGTAACTTTGTATTACCCCGGTAATTTAGCTCTGTCACAGTTAGTAGCTGTTGCCCTGGACAGACAAATGAAATATTGTAAGGTGCTTGTTATGATATTATGTTAGCAAATGGTAAGTGCATCCACGTGTGTCTTTTATTTTATTTTTACAGTGAATTATTATGTTAATTATTTGAATGTCTGCATGCTGATTGGTTCGATGGAGCTCTTGTCAGATGTAATTGGCAGTTGTCATTCTCAGATAAAAGTAGCATCTCACAATAAAAAAAAATAAATAAGTGTGTGTGAACAGAGGTTGGCAAGAGATCCATTATGTTTGTAATGTATTTACTGTTTGGCCTTAAAGCTAGCTTTATCCTTTTGCATCAAATCTACACAGTAGGTACAGCGTAGCTCTGTACCCTACACGCTAGCCTGACGTGCAGTTTATCAGAAATATAGCTACATGTTACGGCAGTGCTACCACAATACACAATTAATGTGAAATGCATTTCTTGGTTAACCTCTCTCAGTGGCCTCCGACACACCGTCTACTCAGTCATCGTCTCGCTTTTGTTCGTTGCAGTGATTTCAGGAAAAGTAATGACTGTCCAACTCCAACATGAACCGATCAGTTTTGTCCGACATCGTTTGAAGTACACAGAGAAACTCAACACAGCTGACTAACTGCCAACTAGCCGTTTGATGGTGCAATTGCAGAACGATGCCGACTTTCCAGTACACAAGATTTGATGCTTATAACAGCGTAGGCTACACATGTAGGCGTCAGTGAAGGTTCTGCGTAGATCTGTTGCAGTATAGTTTAAAGTAGGAAACCATACCATCCTAATAGCTGTCCCTGTTTATTCATGGGACTAAAGCACATCTAATAATAAAAAGATGGGAAGATAAAACTTGGGTCAAGAGTAGTTTTAGAATACTTTCATTTCAATAATTTGGCAGCGTATGGAACTAACATATGAGCCAGGACTCTTGTTATTGTTCTGTGTTTTGAATTTCTGAATTTTGAATTGGAGCGACAGCTGGGGTAGGGTTAAAGGCAAGTGTTTACTGCGTTGCTATGGACTCTGCCAGGAAATTGTGAAATACAGCTTGAGGCTCTTTGTTTAGTATTACCAAAAAATCTCATTAAAGTGTCCTGAATTACCTATCATCAGTTCCTTTTTGCTGAATTATCCAGAAACTGATACAGTTAACATTAACAGTTCCGACTTCTCTACCAACTTCTCAGATTCATAATTTCTACAATGATTTGTTGTCATTTATTTGTGATTAACATCAGAGGTGATATGTCTAGTCTAAAAATATGTGTGTGACATGTCTATGTTACACTGCTAGTTTAGTTGAATTGTTCGGGCACAGTGTACAAAAACGTCACAATAAGACAAAAAAATACTTATTTTACATAGATGTATCTGATCAGTACATAAGGTGTAGAGTGGCCTTCAAGCAGACTAACCCAAGTTCCCCAGTCCTGGAAAAAGCTGAATTTTTGTGAAGTCTCATCTCACAGCCACACAGGCAGACGGCTTTGGATTGGAAATGCTGTGACCAGCCTCTGATTCACTTGAGTTTTCCCCGGAGGTGGCGGTGGGGGGGCATACCGGAATCTCAGAGACGGGACTTGGAAGAAGTGGGAATCATAGTCGGGAAAACTCTCAGTTATATTCTCCGTCTGCACTCGACATATATAGAGAGCTGCTGAATAGATATAGGATTTATAATAACAAGTACTCATACGTTTCAGAAGTCTTGGAGACTTTGTTGCTTATTGAGGCAGTGGTGATTGTTTCCCAGGAATTTCCTTGACCTGATTATTTTAATTGAGGATGAGGATGTTTTCTTTGGTTTATCTTGAGCGTGTCCACATATCCTCCATGTTGTGTGTTGGGAAGATTTGCTTGAGGTACGGGAGGGTGACTAACAAAGTGAGCAATGCAGAGACACATCGGGAGATGTGTGTTTGAGGAGAAAACGGCAAGTGAACTGACGGAGGAAGGCTCAGCGGGGCAATGTGGTTTGTTTTGACTGAAACCAGAAACGGCAGTGGTTGTGGTTAAGATGAGCACAACACACGCACCTGTCCTAGCTCATTGACATCTCAAGTCGCGTTCGGTCAGCTTTCCTTTCCGCGCTCATCTCTGTTTTAACACCTCCAAGTAGTCAAAAGAGCACTGTGGGGGACAGGGAAATGGTGCTGTATAAAAGGAGACTGTTGTATACCTGCAAAAATGGGGGGAACGCTGGAAAACCCACAGAGAGTAATGAAAGGAGAACAAAATGGAGGAGATTTGGGGGAAAGCAATGAGAAATGGAAACAAATTGTTAAGGAGAGCGGAGCAAAACAGCAATTGTACAAGCCTAGAAAAACACAGGCACGTGTTGCAGCAGCAGTTCAGATGTTTTTGAGGAGTCCTGTCCAAGTTTGGTCATCATTCCTTCCTTCCAGTATCATTATTATTTTTATTATTCCGTTGTGCAATTTTCATTTTCATTAATTTTTTATTCCGATGTGTAATTTTGACCCAGTGCTTGCTCTGCCTTTTTTTTTTTTTTTTCTTCCGAGGGAAAACCTGTAGGAAAGCATGGTGCTGCTTGTGGAAATGTAACTTTTGGCAGAGCTTTGTCCCCACTAACAGAAATGTACTCACTCATGGATTTTCTTTTGCTGCAGTGGAACATACGGTTATGTAATACCGAGAGTAGCGCGTGGCCCTTTAGCAGTGCATGTGTATCACGGTGTTTTGTGTATCGCCCATCCTGACAAAAGGTTTCTCTGCTGATCTTTCTTCCCCCTTTCTTTTCCTTTCTCGCTCCGTTTGTGTAACAAAAGCCATATTGTGGCCGTCTAGTTCTACTCCCCGTGATGTCCGTCTGCGGCTCTGCTCCAAGCCAGGCACTGCTAGGCTCTCGCCTTTCTGGAGCCCCTTTCAAGCCTGCTGCTCTGAGAAGGGATCATGGATGAGAATCTGAACGGAGAAGCTTTGTTTTAAATTTTTATTTCATGATCTCTTTAGTCAATCAGGCCGTTGTTCAGTGACAGTACTGAGAATTAACTGTATATGGGGGAATGGTTATACTTGGACTTAAGAAATTCCAATTATGTTCATTGAGTGTAAACAGCAGATCTGCATGTTAGGAGATTTTAATCGGTATTATTTGAGGTTTTCGTTCTCGACCATAGTACAGACTCCTTGTCAATGTGAAACAACAAAGACCAGATTGATCAAATCCTGTTGACACTGTACTCCCCATGCAAAGAACTGAGATTTTGTCAGGATAGATGGACGTTCATCTCATGTACAGAGCATCTGTGTCTTATAATGACATAACTTTTACACAGCACAGGGGGCTTCCCGTGTGGAAACTCTCTACTCTCGAACCTTTTGCCAAGAACAGCTACTCCAGCACCGTTGGTAACCACAGGCAGCTTTTCTCGTCCTCCTCAGTGATGAAGTAATTTTAAAATATGGTCAAGGAAAATCTCATGGCCAAATATGAGCATCTCTTCAACGTTTGGGTGGAAGTTAATAAATATCTGCTGTGACTCTGGTTTCTAGTCGTGCGTTGTCAGCTGGCAGAAGAGACTGCGATCACACATTGTCAGTAATCAAAGCTTGATTTTTATTGTTTGCTATGGTTCAGGAATAGTACAGTTTACCTCACAACCATTCTCCTATAAAGATGATTCCTTCCCTTGGTCCTGTATCTGATAAAATTGCCAGTATGGAAAGAATCGCTAACTGATTAAAGGTTTCAAATGTCTTTTCTTTATATGGGTAAGATCAAGGCATAGGTGTACAGTCTTCAAGAACCTGATATGATTGTTGTTCAATACAAAGGCTCAACTACTTTATTCTTTCATTTATTCTTCGGTGTGTTTTGGCGCATTTCATGGACAACATAATCGGTACAGTATGCCTCAGTAGTTTTATGTGACCATTTAAAGCTATAGTGTGAGACTTTTACACATAAATGGACACCAGTTATTCTCAAGCCCTTTCCAAAAGCGAAAACACCACCCAAATGTCTGTATATTACTGCAAATCTCAGTTTTAAATCTGTCTTCTGTGACGGCATATCCATGCTGACGCGCCAGCAGTGATGTTTTTTCTGTCAACCAGCAAATTTGGATGCCAGAGAGAAAGGGGGAAGCAAGCCTAGCAGTGTAGACAGAGAAGCCTACAGCAGCTAGCTACAGATGTAACTAAGGGTCCGGCAGTTCACTGTCTCCGGCACAAATTAAACAGATTATAGGAAGCTTCCAAGAAATGTTTGATGCTCCAAATGCAAAAGAAGATGCATTCAGGGGACGGATTAAGCTTAGTTTATAGTTATGCGTCAGTTTTACACTAAATGCATGGCATACCTATGGCATTGCTTTGTAGCCTACAGCAAAACCTGATGTGCACCTCCCCAGAAATGTAACTATGTGGCTCGGTGATGCAGACCACAACTGCTGTGACTGTGTGTCTGAAATGCATTTTCCTTGTTCATGTGTGTCAGCGGCCGGGCAAGCTCAGAAAATTCTCCCTTGCTCAGCCTCCCCAGATGTCTTCTCTGTGTTCTCTGCTGCAATGATTTCAGTGAAAGTAACTGTTGATCAACATTTATTAAGTAGCGTTTTAGAGGCGTATTTACAATGCCGCTACACCGGCGCACAGGCGTAAATGCTTTCATTTAATGTAGGCTCTGCATAGACTGATTGTGGGAGTACTCATGAGTTGATGGTGTTCTGCTCTCACAAGCAGAATGGGGAGTCAGAAGTTCCACGCTGTCGCTTTAAGTTTACTCTTGGCGTACTCATGCAGTTGCTAAGTTATCTCTAAAGAAGACTGCAGTAAAGGAGTGGAGCCTCTGCTAAGGTCCTCTGATATCCATCTTCTGTCTCTATTTAAATATCTGAGACCAAGGACGGCTCTATAGTAACCACAACATGTTCACAAACCTTGAAATATAATCTGTCTCAGTACAGTTTAACTCATGACTGACACAGGAGTGTCAGAGTTTTAAAGTCAAACCACAACCGTGGTCAGGTCAGTTAAAAAGGACACTAACATATGAGGCTGAGAGAGACTGAGGTCGAAGAGTCACGTTCTTACAACTCTCTGTGGAGTGATGGTTGACGAATGGCCAGGAGACGATAAGACCTTGTTTTTATGACCCCGCAGAAAACTGTATTTTTCTCACTTCAGTCTTTGTGACTTATTATTTCTAATTGTTTTTTGTCCATATCTGTGCACGTGATGTTATCGGACAGATTGGGCTCGGTCACATTCTCACGGCAGGTAGTGTGAGACTAGATGCCCCGCTCAACCTCCTGCTTAGTAAAAAACGGTTTCCCCAAATCCCCCGTTTCCTGCTTGAGCCGAATGGAATGTCTCTGTTCAAAGGCATTTCTCATTTTTCACGGTGGTGCATCGACGCTGAGAGTTTTCCATCTTTGCCACTGAGGATGGCTTTGCGACCGCGACGCTGCCAAACCGACACACAGTCTCACAGATGTACACAAACACGCACACATACGTAATTTAGCGTGAGGATGCAGTTGTTGTTAAGGTTAAACGGCCTTCTCCAGAGGAAACGGAGGCTAGCCGGCAAGAAATCTCACATGCGCTCCTGGTTCAGCTGTGACATGCATATTCTTATAACCTTATTATGTTATTGAAATGATCACCACCCCTTTTTCTCCCTCCCTCCCTCCAGAATAGTTCGTGATTATCTGAGTGGAGCTCCATTTTCCTCCTACCACGAGTCTATGTACTTCTCTCGCTTCCTGCAGTGGAAATGGTTGGAGAGGTGGGTAGTCACTGCAGATTACACACTTGGGAAAACAAACATGCAAACCATTCTGTTTTCTTACATAAAAATGCCACCTGTCACATGCAGTATTCCCTGCTCAGGTTAATGGTCTTCGTGCTATGTGTTTGTTAAGGGCAGCACTTTGTCTCCTTTAAGATAATATCCAAACAATAATAACTTGCAATGAAATGAAAAATAAATAAATGAATAATAATAAACTTGAAAAGCTAAAAATAAATTATACTACATACAGACCAAACCAGGGGCGTCATTCGCACCAAAAGCACAAAAATGGTTCTGTCAGTCAGTGTTTGGTTAATAATTGATGACACATTGATGCATAATGGCTGGGGAACCAGAGCAGGGTGGAGACAGCAGCCATCATGGTGGATTAATAATATATTAGACCATCGCTGTGTCTGCAGCATCACATGGTCTGTGAGAAGACAAAAACGATCAGCTATTTAATGCCTCCTCTTTATTTTGTCTTTTCTCTTTCTCTTCTTATTCCGCGTTTCCATCTCTGCAGGCAACCAGTAACCAAAAATACCTTCAGACATTATAGAGTACTAGGAAAAGGTGGATTTGGCGAGGTAAGTGTCACTGCAATCAAGAACTTTAAATAATGCTGCACACTGTAGTTATTTTTGCTAATGATTTACTATAAATTGCCACAAGTAATTTTAAACAGTTCGCTACGGCAGCAGTGTTTATGTCCTCACTCCAGCGATGCTGGGCGGAGAAATCTGTGATGTGACATATTAACTTCCATTAGTTACAGTTTAAGTGTGTATGTGTGTGTGTTTTCTTACGCGCATGTGTGTGTGATCACGTTTCCTCGCTGCCTGTTTTCCAGGTTTGTGCCTGCCAAGTACGTGCCACCGGTAAGATGTACGCCTGTAAAAAGCTGGAAAAGAAACGAGTGAAGAAAAGAAAAGGTGAAGCAATGGCACTAAACGAAAAACGCATTTTAGAAAAAGTTAACAGTAGTTTTGTAGTAAGTACTACCTTTTTCTTATTCAACCTTTCAACAGAAATGTACCTGTTTTATTTTGTGTGTGTGTGTGTGTGCATGCGTGTTGTGTGTGTGCGTGTGTGTGTTGTTGGTCGTGGCTCCAGGATTCTGCAAATGAAATTGAGTGGCATGTTTGCAAAGGCTGTCAATCCGCCGTTAATGATAGACTCCACAGCTCTGTTTGTGTAATGAGCTCGGGAGCAGCAGTGGAAAGAGACTTCATGAGATAAAACTACAAGAGTGGAAAAAGTCACATGATATTATTGACCAGTAGCATACTGCAGGGCAGTTAGTAAAGGATGTGCAAACATTTTGACAAGCTTAGCTGGCCGGCTTGAATGCTAAATCCACAGTTCTTTTTTTCTTTAAATAGCAAAGCTGTTACATCGCAAACATGCCACATTTGATTTTATTTGGAGCATGCTGTCAACCTCAAATCATTTGTCAATGTGTTTGAATTTGTTTAATATCTGTGTTTTAATGATTAGATTTGCTCTTGATGCTGAAAGGGTTGTACTCCTTTATAACTATCAGACTTCAACTTTGTGCTACTTCCCCTTGTTTTAATTGTGTCCCTCCACGTACAATCAGTTGAAAAACAAGTCCTTCAAGTATCACAAGTGCCCTTGTGAACAGAATTCATTTGAGCCTAAACAAAACATGTCTGTAATCAAGTAAAACTTGTACGTCACAGCAGTAACCCAAACATAGAATTTCAAGGAACTGACATTTCAAGGAGGCACTCAGTTTGAGGAACAATTTGAAAGACTATTCAAAGAATTTCACAATAGCTTTGGCGGTGTCTTTATGAAGAAATTGCTTTAAAGCTTGTTTCTAGTCACCCAAACAAACTGTATTCCTGGATCAAAGGGCCATTAGTATGTTTGTAGAGAATATTTGAATTCCAATAATACAAACCAGTAAAAAACAGCAATGTGTTGACTCATACATGTGAAGTTTTAATGAAGATTTGAGATAGACATTACATTTCAGTAGAGTGAATAAAGTGTTACAGTGTCCTGCTCTGAGGGAGGGAGGGAGGNCCATTGTACCACCGTGTCTCCAGCTCTTAATGATGGCATTGCTCTTGGCTGATTTTGCTATGGAGGATTTGTATAAACTGAGCCATGGTCATGAGTAAGCGGTGGTTTTTGGCTGTGTTGCCAGCCTTGAAGGGTTTTTCAGGGGAGTCACCTAGCTTTTCATTTCTTCCGTGTTGCTCTCAAGGAAGCAGCTGACAGTTCATTGACACATAAGATGATACATTATGAGTACAGTTCATGATCTTAAAGTGAGATACCAATAACGACCATAAAGGCTGTTTATTAAAAACAAGGCTTATGAACCCTTTCTATTCATTTTACCCTCTCACTGTATAACAGTGCTAGTATTATACCTCCTGAATTATCGCTCTCTGATTTTCTTCATTCTCCTCTCGGCACTCCTTGAGTTTAAAATGGATACGCTTGAATCTTTATTCTGCTTTGCTACAGCTTGTTTACATAAGGTCTCAAATGCAATTGGAAAACTAATCACGTGTGCTTCTATTTTCCATTTCGTTAAACTGTACGCACAAACATGTCTCAGGTGCTCACGCTGGAAAAGAAAGCTTAGCTTTGGCTCAGTGTTGTTTCTCTAAAAAAAAAAAAATATTGTTCCAAAGACAACAAAATTACAGCAAGTGCTCATTTTACATTCTTGGAACACGGAGCGGCCAGAGGGATACGCATGTAAATGTCTGGGTCTATGCGCAGAGTGTACTTTGTATATGTGCAAATATAGTAGGACACAGTGTGACTGTTTAACTGTGATATTGATCTGTAGTACAGTATCATGGACTGCACGGGAGCAGAGCCTCAGAACCAGTTTAGTTGGTTTCTGATGCAGCGTGAGCTATGTTGCGCATCCTGGTTTTGAGTGAGTCATTGCAGGAGCATGTGTATGAGCATGCATGTACACACACACACACACACACACGCACAGAGAGGCAGGCTGGAGTGGGCTTGTTACAGAACCTCAGACTTGCAGCTCTCGTCACCTGGGATTGGCACATGATTCCGAGTGTGTGTGTGTGTGTGTGTTCGTTCTCTGCGCTGCAGGCAGAACTGATGACTCTTCATGTGCCTCTCTACCTACGAGAGCAGCTCTGTTGCCTAGCAACACTGACCAAACAGCAGTAGCAAGGAGAAGAGTCAAGTGCACTCTCAAACCCCTCATTTCTCTCTCTCGCTATTCTTCTTTACCTTTTTGTGATCGGTGCATACTATTAGTCCAAGCGTGCTGTGAGCACAGTAAGCTCACAGCACTAACCAATAACCCATCCACATATTCTGTGTGTGGGTGTGTATGTGAGACAAGGGTCAGGGCGACCGTACTCTAAAGTCTCCAGTGAGAGTGATGCTGTGCCACTGTGATGCAGATTGATTTAGCCCCTTTCATTTATATTTTTTGATACCGGTGCCAACATGATAAACCAAAACAAAATCAGTCAGACCACTTGTTTAATGTTTTTTTTTTTTTTTTCACAAAAAAATTACTCATACCCATCAGCGCATTATCTATTTATTTGTGAAAATAAACAGATAATACTGTTAAGGCTAATGAAAGTAGCGTGTAGAAGTCAAAAAGAAAAATGGGTAGGCACCGCTTTATTTAGCTTAAATTCAAATAAAGTGGTGCCAACCCGCAGACATGTAAACAAAAAACACAAAAAACACAAAACAGATACCAAACAAAAAAAAAAATGCCATTAGTTTTCATTATACAAGTGAAATACACTGAGCTTCTTTCATTACTGTGAGATGCCATTTCATAGAGTTTCATACATTTTTATGAAATTCCCGAGCACAGTGTGAAGAAGCGTTATTTGATGCCAAGTTGAATATATTTGAATGCATAAATATGATTTTTGGAAGCACTATTTGCTTTGGCCCGTAGTGCGTATTTGTGTGTTTGTTTACGTAAAGTATGTATATGTGTTTGCGATGTTAACTTGGCCCATGAGGATATTTCCCACCCCCCTCTTGTGGTCTGACTTCATGCTTCATAGCAGATGGGATTCCTCCTGATGGCAGCAACATCCTGCCTGTACACAACAGCACATGTACACGCTGTGTCACTGACCCACAGGGAGGAAGAAGAGAGGGGGACAGAAAGGGGAGGCTGGTGGGAATGAGGGGAGAAAAAAAAAAAGAGATAAATGGTGGGATTAGAAAGACGGGATGGTTTTCCATGTCTGATGTATGTGTCTTTGTTTCTGCTTGTGTACATGCCGTGCATTCCATCGGGGATAATGGATGATTATAATTTGGAGCATTAAACAAACCAAATGAAGCAATTGTGCTCCTCTAGCCACGTTGTCTCTTACCATTTCTCTTTCCCCTTCCTCCTCCCTCCCTTCCTTTCTTATCTTCATGTCAACTCCTTTCTTCTTGCCCGGCCCCTCATCTCCCTCGTTACCACTTCCCCCTAATTTGCCTCCCTGTTCAGGTTAGTCTAGCATATGCCTATGAGACCAAGGATGCGCTGTGCCTGGTGCTGACCATAATGAATGGCGGTGACTTAAAGTTCCACATTTACAACATGGGCAACTCAGGCTTTGATGAGCAAAGGGCCATCTTTTACGCTGCTGAGATCTGCTGTGGCCTTGAGGACCTGCACCGTGAAAGAATAGTCTACAGGTAAGCTCATATGGGGCAGATGTTCACTGGGAATCAAGTAAAGGGGGGGATAAAAAAAAAGAAGCTACCTTATGTGTTCATATTTAATCGTCATGCTGTCATCACTGCATTGAGCAGAGAAGATATTTATTTAATTTTCTGGGATCTTTTGAGGAACTGTGAGCTAATATTGTGACGTGTGTTAACTTCTCGTGGTGTAAGACGACTGGCTAAATGTCTTGTTTCATAGGATCCTACCACTCATTTTACATGTGAAGTTCAGTTTCTGTGTCACGAGTCATGTCATGTGTCTTTAGTGGTCTCTAAGGCAACCTTCTACACTCTGAGAAATAAACGTTAATAAGGGCTAGCTCAGACTAGACTTGCAGCTTTACGTTTTTTACACTAAGCGTAAGGTTTTTATTAGACAGCGAAGGTCAGAGGAAATGCACCATCCTGTTGCATCATTGGAGCCTCTTTCACAACAACTAAAGATTGACAAATCCTAAGAGAAAGCAACATTGAGACCTGAAAGATAAAAGGAACATAAGTGTCAAAAATGTGTCCCTTTTTGAATATCTACTTGAATCTGTCTCAAAAAAAATGAATCAGTCCCCGTAGATCTCTAAGTTGAAGTGTCCAACTTTACACCAAAAATAAGCATGTCAACAGCCTGGCACAAAAACACTTTTGGTTGCCTTCTAAATCAATTTGACGGTGGGCGTCACCCATGTCTGGCCGTTGCCATCTTGGCAGTGCCTGACCCAGCCTATCCCCGGGCTAACAAGAGAATAGAATGGAATAGAATAGACTTTATTGCCATTTGTACAGATACAATAAAGTACAGGTACATTGGAATGCTTGTGTAAGGTTCCCTGAGTCTGCCTTTTTATTAAAAAACAAGAAAATGAAAGGTAAAGCACTATAAATAGCAGGTAAACTTTTAAATCGCAACACTATTATGAATACAATATAAACACTTTGTGAAAGTACAAAACAAGAAATATAAATGTGAAAGTACACAGTAAGATAAATTACACATGGGGTTATTGCAAGGTGGAGGTGGAGAATGAGTGGAGTTCAGGCAGACGGCACCTGTGAGATCACCGACCTGTTGATCCAAGCTACCCGCACTTAATTGTGCACGACTTTAAGACTTAATACAAATTAAACTGGTGAGTTATATATGAATTCACCTCCTGCAGTTGTCATGAATGGAGAAATTAACTATAGAGACCAAGACAGTTATTGTGACTGGCTGTAAACATGTTCATTTCTGCTGCAAAGTTGGCTCGATATCATAAACACTGACGGGATATCGACTCGCTTTTGTGGCCAGCCTCAAATTTTCCATTCGTAAAGGAACTGCGTTTTAGGCACTTCATTTGGCTTCAGATTTTGCCACTTCCGAGTGGAGGACTACAAGGCGTCACATCTCGGGCTCAGTTGCCAGAATCCTAATTCTGTGGAACTTCAGTCGTAAACTATTGCAACCCAAATTCAAAACAAAGACTTCAATAATCGAAAAGTCAAAAACAAACCACAGACTAACTCAGCGTCTAACAATTTCTCCCCGCCAGACATTCATTGCGTAAGAGTGGAAGAGGGTAGCAGAGGACTGAGTGCAGTCGTGGATGATGAAGTGTGACTGGATTAATGGTGTTCTGATTTCTGAGGTGTAATGCACCTGTCAAACTCAGTGGAGCCTCGGAGTAATGCTAACATAAACACTAATGTCCTTAGAAGACAGATCCACCCACATACACACAGACCATGTAGTTATAAACACATACCGTATTCCTTGATTTATGCATGTGTTACAGCAAGCCTCGCAGTTTGCGTTGCGAATGTGCAGAGCAGCCATCAAATAATTCACGTGGCCGATGAAAAAGCTTGAGAGCAGAAAGCACGCAGGCAATAAAAGATAACAGAATGGCAAGCTGATTAATAATACAAATATTTAACAAGTGTTTTATTGTTATATTCACACATGAGTTCTATTTTTAAACAAGTACAATATTAGTACTCCCTAATGTGTCCTTTTTCCTTTGCAGAGATCTGAAACCTGAAAACATCCTTCTGGATGATCGTGGTATGTCTTCTTTTCTCGTTGTTTAATTCAGTCCAGTGTGGGTGAATATGTGGGCACAGACTAATGAATATTACTCGTTTTCCACAATTTCTTTTGATGTCACCCAAAGAGCACAATGTCCAAAACAGTTTGTTGTAACTAGTCCATTTTATCACGTTCGAGCGCAGAGCGTGTCCCTATCCACAGGCTGAAAAGTGATCTCTTCAAGTTCTTCACATCACGCTCTCTCCTCTGACTCATACTTCCATATCATTTATTCTGTAAGAGAGGAATGTGCCCCACATATCTCTTCTTACTTTTCTCCTTCCTTCTCTTTCCCAGTAATTTAATGTGAAATTATCATTGTTAGGGCAGTATGTCGTCGGGCCTTTATTACAATGCGATACAAATGTATTTCTCTGCAACTCATCCAAAAATAACACAAATATGTAAATTTGACACCATCTGAATGAGTAATTTATTCATGTGACTTTTTTTAGGACACATTCGAATTTCAGACCTCGGTCTTGCTGTTCAAATCCCTGAAGGGGAGACGATACGAGGGAGAGTGGGCACTGTTGGATACATGGGTAAGAATTTGTTTCCGATCTTCTCTTCTACTTCATTTTTTGCTGCACCCAAAGCTTTAAATTCCCTTCACATTTGAAACTTGCCTGTAAGTTTTATTTACCTCTCTCTCTCTCTCTCTCTCATCTTCTCATCTTCTCATCTTCTCATGCCTCAGCTCCCGAGGTGATCCAGAATGAGAGCTACACAGTCAGCCCGGACTGGTGGGGTCTCGGCTGCCTGATCTTTGAGATGATCCAGGGCCAGTCACCGTTTCGTAAACGCAAGGAACGCGTCAAGCGGGAGGAGGTGGACAGGCGAGTGCGGGAGGACCAGGAAGAATACTCTGATAAGTTCTCAGAGGAAGCAAAGGACATCTGCAGACAGGTAAGGATGGATATTCCAGGTTATAGGTGAAACTTCAAGTTCATGTTAGGATAAGTTACATAAACAGGTTTTTGTAATACAACACCAACTCTTATTTGCAACCTTAACTCCTTAAGTAGCTGTGGCCTTTAATGGGTCGGCACCTTTTTGTGTTCTGACGTTCCTTTTGTAGCCACAATGACAATGAAGTGTGTCACTGTAGAATTTCCTGGCTTGGTGTCACAGCCTCAGATATCAAATGTGCTGTACAATTAATTTGTATTTTGCAGTGCATTTTATATGTTTTAGTTCTATTTTAAGACTCATCTCAACACTGCACATGAAGACAATTGTGATTTTTCAAGCTCCACGTAGTACAGTACAGCATACACTGACTGAGAGTCAGGCCAAATTAATCATACTGTACATTTCTGTATCAGTATATGTCAACTTCTCTTGACACACACTATTTGGGATTACAGTTTACAAACTGGGCGGCACAGCGGCCTGATGCCTCACAGCAAGAAGGTTCCGGGTTCAAATCCAGGCCGTCTGGGCCTTTCTGTGTGGAGTTTGCATGTTCTCCATGTGTCTGCATGTGTTCTGACCGGGTACTCCAACTTTCTCCCACCGTCCAAAGACATGCTGGTTAGGTTCATTGGTGATTCTAAATTGGCCGTAGGTGTGCGTGTGAATGGTTGTCTGTCTCTCTGTGTTAGCCCTGCGATAGACTGGAGACCTGTCCACGGTGTACCCCGCCTCTCGCCCGATGACAGCTGGGTTAGGCTCCAGCAGACCCCTGCGACCCTTCACAAGACAAGCGGTTACAGAAGATGAATGAATGAATGAATGAATAAGTTTACAAATTGTAACAGGAAACTGTCCAACATAAATGTTTTTCCTTTGCTCAAATACACATTAAAAATGAAGTTTAAACTTGTTTAGAGTGACTTTAGGGCAGCTAAACAGACAGCAAACACATCACCAACATATTATCACCTTTTAAGGTTGAAATGTGTAAAGAGTTGTCTATTTATATATTCAACAAACAAAAAGTCCCATCCCAG
Organism: Chelon auratus; assembly: GCA_030220025.1. NCBI lineage: Eukaryota > Metazoa > Chordata > Actinopteri > Mugiliformes > Mugilidae > Chelon > Chelon auratus. The sequence continues at coordinate 35,994 of JASGAT010394910.1, read as the reverse complement.
GGAAATGGCACTAAACGCTCCACAATATTAATCAGCTACTCACTTGTTGAGTGTGTTGTTGGAGACAGATCCAAACTTTTATGCTTAAAACTAAAGGCCGTTGGGTGCAGTGGTTGCAAATCAAAACCTACAGTATTGTCTTAAAGTCAGAACTTGAGCTGCAAAAAGATTAAATGCTCCATTGAGCTGTTTGACATTTACAAAGCAATTAAAGGCAGTGTTAAAAATATTGAATAGTTTGAGGAGATAAGTTGTTGCTTATAGTAGTAGTAGTCTCTCTTCTATCCCTCCTTCCAAGCACGAGTCACTGAGCTGTTCTGTTTCTGAGCATTAGGCTATGGGA
>JASGAT010394910.1:0-32130 GCA_030220025.1 Chelon auratus | reverse complement strand
TTTTTTTTTTCTTATATGTGCTGTATGTTTGTCATTGATTTGGTCAATGTGACGTGTTGTTTAGCACATCAGCTCCACCTGGTCTCAAACTAACCATTCACCTCAAGGCTCAGGTAGATCTGATTGAAGCGTGTAGATCCAAATGATATGAGGGGAAATGAATCCAGTCTGCCATTGCTGTGTTGATGCCACACTGCTTAAACTTTCACATATGTTCCCCAAACCTCAGACTACCCCTTAAGTTTTTTTTTTAGGTTAACGTCCACCTACTTCTCTCTTCCTTCTGGTCTTGATGGCATGTGTGTAGAACCGTCTTCTAGGTGCCAAACTCAATTCTAGCAGAGACGGATTTGTCTCTGACAATCCATTAGTCAGCATGTGCAACAGTTAAGTACTCTTTAAATACAACGTAAATATTGGAGAGGCCATATTCAGTCCCACAAAACCTGATCTTTCAAAATCTATCATGAGCTACAGGAGAAGAAAAGGCTCGGAACAATAGGTTCAGATGCCAGACGGCATCTTCCAAGTAAACAGTCTGTTACATTTTTCACTCAGGCAGAATATTGTTAGTGGTTTATCATTTATTCCTCCTTTTTCTGCTTTTGTTGTACTCCCTGGCTTTCGCTTTCTTTTCTGGCATGTCCAGTTAATACGAGTTGTTTCATGTGTAGATAAAGCCCTTTCCCTTGAAATTTCTTAGTAATCCCCCAACCCCCCAACAACTAGTTGACTGGTGAGAGTGATGATGAAACTGTGTTAGAGAGGTGACCCGCAGAGCTTCATCTAGATTTTTGAAAATGCATCCAACTAACTTCCACCGATTCAGCTATTAGCCTCTGCAATGTCAAGATACAGCCTGCTTTGGTCCTTTGTGATGACAAGACGCCTGCTAGCAGACCTCTGTTTAGATCCTGTGGCTTTAGCTGTGTTTGTGATTAAGATACGGATTTTAGTGGTAATAACAGCCACCTTTAACTCCTCCTCCTCATTTTAATCCAGTATGTTGTTCTCTCATAGGAAAGATTAGAGATCGTTGCCTATGTGTGTAGACCGCCATGAAGTGACCATCGTGTGTGTCCCGAAACACTTGCAGAACCGCAGTTGTTGTGCACTTCATTATATTCATTATGGAAGAAGTGATTGTCAACCAATCATGAACAAATGTTTTCCTAACCAGGATCCCATTTGTTTCCTACTTTTTCTATGTTTATTCTCACTGGCATTTTCAGGAGGCATTTGAAGTTTGAAGGCAGTTGCTGTTTACTCCCCACCACCTGTTTTTAATGCTGTGAATACCCCATCTGGACATGTTAGTTTTATGTTTGTGGTGTGTGTTACTGTACGCTAATGCAGCTTTGTTCAGTCTAATGCATTCAAGTAAATTAGCTCTACCCTCGTGCAATTTAGCTACCCTAAAGGATGGATTGGTTTAGTTTTTTCCCCAACTGAAAAGCAATGTCTGCATTTTTGTCACATGGGACTTGAGTATCGCTTCATTTCTGAGATTTTAAGTACACATTTAAAGTTTAAAATGGTACGCCTGCAGTATAATCTCCCCCTCATCTAATTCACCAATTTGGAGATGTGACTTGTTGTAAAATCCAGTCCCCCGTTGCACATTCCATCATCAGGAATCAAATGTGTGCATTTAGCTGTCGCTGGCTTATTGTCACTTGAGTTTCTGAGTGTTTTTATTTTTGTTTGTTTTTTTTATTTTTTGCTCTCAGGCACATTTTGAAGCTGTTTTCGCTCGCCTGTGTAGATTTCAGCCTTTTAGCTCTTTAGCCTCAAAAACCTTGTAAATGATGTATTTCTAACATGTAACCAAGCTCTAACACACATTCACTCGTTCTCGCAGGTAAACTGAACTGTGTCCGCCGCCCATGCCTCTGTCATTGTTTTGACGACCTTTACTTCTCATACCTTCCATAAAATATAGCAGTGAAGAAGTTCTGTTTAGTTTCATTGCATTATGGTGTGTTTTGACAAAGACTATAGGAAGTGTCTTTAACTTGTTTTTTTTTAATTTTAATTTTAATTTTTTTTTTTTTGCCAATGATACCAAAATCAAATTGTTGTTATCTGAAGAATATACTGAAGAAAGACTGACAGCCTTTATTAAATGTGCCAATTACCGAGTTAATTTCTGACATCCAGTCTTTTTCCGTCCATCCTGAGAGATATTCCTTCACATAGAGGAACTTTAAACAGCTCAACAGTTTTGAATGTCCGCTCTAAGTGCATTGTAATGCCTGTTTAAAAAAAAAAATGCATATGTTTTATTACTCAAGCATGTATCAGTTTGTAATACTTCAGGTTCCTTGTATATGTAAATGATGACCTTCTAGTGCCAATATATCTCACTGGTATCTGGGGACAACTCAATGAATGGCAAAGCGACCAGCTGAGTTGGCCTGGTTTGAATACATAACCAGCATTCCTCTTCTCCTGCCTTTTTCCTCCAAGGTGCTGGGTGAAGGGGTGAGTTAAGCCGCCTTCCACCAAAACTGGGATGGGCCTCACCCAGCAAAGTTTAAAAGTGAAGCTTCTTCTGTCGTTTGATTTGGGATGACCACAAATATACATCGGGATGTTGTCAGTCAAATAATATTGGCAAGGAAAGGAGGAATGACAAGTTGATTATAGGTATTCAAACTTGGCCTGGGACTTCTTGATTTTTCTTCTATTTTCTTTTTCTTTCTTTCTTTCTTTTTTTTTTTTTTTTNTATCTGTACAGTCATGTCGTTCAACCACTGCAGTCATTGTTAATTCTTGTACAAGTTGTATCACTGGTTGTTGTACCATATCAGACATTTGTAATTATGAAATAATACACTGCCATTTGTATAAAAAAACTTGTTTCTTGACTTATTTGTGTCATGTTATTTTGTTGTTTGTTTCCTATAGATGGGAGGATTTAAAGTGATGTCATGCTATTATTACCTGTATAATTAAACTGGATATTTGCTACATGTAGGAAGTCATTACAAATCAAAGCCATACATTTATTTCTACTGACTTATCTCTATTATAATAATAATAATAATAATAATAATAGTATAATTGTCAGATAAAAATTTTCTATGCTCATGTTTTTCCTCATATTCCAACTCCGTTTCTAAAAAGATCCTTGCCACAGCTTTAAATTTAGTCTTGAAAAATCTGTCAAATGTGTCCTGCAGTCTGGATTTCGGAGGTCCCATGACAGCAACAATAACAACAAAAGAAAAAAAAACGCAGTCACCCATTGGTTCTTTTTTTGTGTCACTCAACATAAAACCGCAGTCTGATTGGCCGCTGACCTTGCAGCCCTCTCCCCTCTGTCAAACTGTCACATAGGCCACTTCCGGGTGTGATTTGTCGGGGTAACGCAACGCTGCATCAAAGATGGCTTATTATCAACCAACGCTGGGTTCATTTAGCATTAATTCTGCAAAAGAATAAGAAGCATATTTTGAAGAGAGGAGGCGGAGAGCCGGTGGTAGTTGTCGCGAGCAGTGTTAGCACTCTCGTCGCACTACGCACCTCTTGCTCTCTCCGTGCGCTAACGCTAACTTGTCCCCACTGTGCTAGCTAGTTAGCTCACATAGTAAATATTAGCTAGTCGAGCAAACCAGCTTGCTTATTGTTGGTTGCTAAAATGGCCACCATGGAGAAACTGATGAAGGCATTTGAGTCGCTCAAGTCATTTCAGCAACAGCAGGGACCACCGACTGCAGAGGAGCTTGCCCAGAGGCAGTAAGTGGATTTTTGTCCAACGGCGATAGAATAGCAAGCTAACAGCCGTTGGGCTACACGCTTAGCTTAGCTCGCTAGCAGCGTAAGTGCTTGTCGGGTAGCTAACCAAGGTTTCACAGATGACTTGTTACGCTAATATGCCAAAGCAAGCGAGCAACGAGACTAAGCTCCTATTTGAACTTCTACGCCGTTTTAGATTTACTTGTTGACAGAGACCGAGTCTCCCCACAGAGAGACTTATTCCTTAATGTGATCTGCTTGTCAGCAAGGCAGATTGTTAGGAGGAGGCTAGCTGAATGATAGCCTGCATAGAAGAAGACTGACTGATGGACACGCACATGTGAAAGGGCCAGGAAGATAAATTTAAACGTTCTTTGATTAATTGTTATACGTGGTTATTTGCACGGGAGGGTTATTTGTTGTAAACAGTATATAAACTAGTCTTGCTGATCAGGTGCATTAACATGGGGGGGGGGGCTTCCTGGACTGACGTCACCTCCAAGTGTTTGTGTTCTTGAGAAGGATTACAGAGCTGTAATGAATGTTAATACATATACATTTAAATAATGTAATGACATCATAACAGTGAATTTCTAAACTGTAATGACCGCTCATTAATAGTTAACATATTGCTTCACCCACACGTCTCACGTATGCCCTCATGAGGATCTATTCAGCAGCCAAGACTGCTGCTAAGTAGGCTGCTGTGACATGTACAGAAGACTGCTGTGTCGCAGTGTTCCCTGGGGGTTCACTGACTTTGTATGTTCTGTCTTCTATCCATTGTGCTATAAGCTAAAACAAGTTGAATTCAGTCCCTCTTTAGATGTCACAAGTTGTATTTCCTGAAGGAACAGCCTCTGTCTCCAAACCTAATCTCTCTTTGGTTATGTCTCTACTCTCTTTACTTTCTCATCTCCTCGCAGAAAAAAGGAGCAAGCTGCCACAAAGAAGGATAGAGTGACTCACTGCCTGACAATATGTGAAAATATTGTTGCTCAGTCACTGAGGTAGGCCCTGATAAAGTAAATTAAATCTGTTTTGTTTTAGTCAAACCTTTTCCTATTTTTTGATAGCATATGAAAACCTTAAGAGAGTGTTTGGTTGTGAAAAGGGGGAGAAAAGCAGTTGTTGACTTAAAAGGCAAACATTTTGAATTGTCAAAGCAGTAAAATCCTGGTATCATTAACATTAGCTCTCTTCTGGTCAGTTGTCCCTTTAAAGGCTCCTTTAGGCAATGCAGCAACAGTGATTTTAAGATAGTTGTAATATACTGTTGTAAAGTATTTTGCATGCCACATTATGCATCATTGGTTCAATAAAATGTTAGCCTCAGTCTTTGTCAAACTCCACACTATGAATGTCAAATTGTTGACTTATCTTCTTTATTGCCCTGAAAGCAGAACATCCCCAGAATTTCAGAAACTGCTCGGCATCGCCATGGAGATGTTCCTGCTCTGCAGTGATGACAGTGAATCCGACGTCCGGATGGTAGCCGACGAGTGCCTGAACAAAATCATCAAAGTAAGCGGGGACCTTCAGGATTCTCTTAGGGTTTCCGTTTATATATGTTTTGGTTGACTCATTCATGTTTCTCTTGGTGATTTATTTTTATTTTTAACTTCAGGCACTGATGGACTCCAACTTGCCCAGACTGCAGTTGGAACTGTACAAAGAAATTAAAAAGGTAATGACAGCTTGTTGTATGATAGGGACCATGCTGATATTAGGGCTTGTGGAGATGTTTAAAAGTGTTTGTGTACCTCTTTAGAACGGTGCCTCTCGGAGCCTGAGGGCAGCTTTATGGAGGTTTGCTGAGCTTGCCCACCTCATCAGACCACAGAAATGCAGGTATACAAACAAATGCCTGAAAGTAGCATTGTACTTCATTCATACATTTAAACTCAAGACGGAACCTGAAAATGTACAGTTTTAAAAATGAAGGGATTTTATGAGTTTTTAAATCCAAAAAGGTTCAAAAAAGGCAACTGGACTTGTAGAGTTATTCAGAAGAAAAAACTTGCTTGTTATGCTAATAACCATATTAGCTTATTAGGTTATTAGCATAACAAGCAAGTTTTTTCAGGAGGAGTTCCTATTTAAACCTCAGACTTCCCTCCAGTCCCCCAGAACTGAAGAAGCTACTCGGATGAGTGGTGAAACGTCTTCTGAATAACTCTACAAGTCCAGTTGCCTTTTTTGAACCTTTTTGGATATACCATGACCTGGATGACTGAGAACCTTCACAGACATATGAGTTTTTAAACCATCATTTACAAAGACGTATGGTTCACTTGTCTGTGGTAGGGGCGACAGCATCACAACTGAGCTCAATTCTTTTTTTTTTTTTTGTCCTTGTCCCCTCCACTGTTTCTGTGTGTGGCGCAGACCCTATCTGGTCAACCTGTTGCCGTGCCTCACAAGAATCACCAAACGACAGGAGGAGACGGTGCAGGAGACGCTGGCCGCAGCAATGCCCAAAATCATGGCAGCCTTGGGACACTTTGCAAATGATAGTGAGATCAAGGTATCCACCCCTGTGTATGCCAAGACAGATAAAACATCTGATGTAGTTGACACCACCTCCACGGGGACATGTGCATATCCGTACTTCCTAGAAATTTGTTTTCATTGTCATCAATCCACTTTTGTTGTAGGTGCTGCTGAAGTCTTTTGTGGCCAATCTGAAATCCAGCTCCCCAACCATCAGACGGACAGCTGCCAGCTCAGCCGTCAGTGTGTGCCAACACTCCAGACGCACCAGTTACTTCTACACCTGGCTCCTTAATGTGCTCCTGGGTATGTCACATAAAGGTTATCACTCACACAGAGACTTTGGACATTTGGACATACCTCTTCCTTATTTATATTTTAAATTTCAACTTTGGCTTGTGTCAACATTTGTGAGTTAATTTGGTATCAAATTGTGTTGAGCTGCAGTACGCAGGTAGTTAAATAGGACAAAGAATCATACTTGTACTGTTGTTTTCCAGGTCTGCTTGTTCCAGTAGATGAAGAGCACCCCAGCCACTTGATTCTGGGGGTGCTGTTAACTCTTCGCTACCTGATGCCTCTGCTGCAGCAGCAAGTCAACACCACCAGCCTCAAAGGAAGCTTTGGAGTCATGAGAAAGGAGGCTGATGTACAGCCAACACCTGAACAACTGCTACAGGTGAGAGTGAATGTGCTGATATCAGAAAGTGAGCTTTCACGTGGGTCTTTATTGGTGTAATTATTTATGTAATGACTCTGTGTGTGTGTTTGAAGGTGTACGAGCTGACCCTACACTACACGCAGCACTGGGATCACAATGTGGTCACAGCGGCTCTGGAGCTCCTGCAGCAGGTTTTCAGGACTCCCCCACCAGAGCTTCTGCACATGCTCATCACCGTCGGCAGTGTTACACACGCCACCGTCTTTCGTCAGGACACTGAGAACCGTGCACGTTCTGGCAGCATCCTTGAGCTTATTGGTAAAGGCATGAATCAGTTGACATTGTGTTCATAAATCCTATTGTCCCTGTTGTATAACATGATATGAGGCTTAAAAAATGTACATAGTCACCTGGCACCACTCTGGTTTCTGCTTTGGTCCATATTTGTGGCCTTTTTCTTTGCACCTAACTCTTCTTGTCTTCTCTAAACACTTGTTTCTGTTTCACACACATCTTTCTGAGCTTTTGCTGCATTTCTCTTCCTCACCTCCTGTTTCTGCTTCCGTTTCCTGCCATTTGCAGCGGGGGGAGGGTCTTCCTGCAGTCCACTTCTTCTCAGGAAACCTAGAGGTGACTAATCTACAACTGTCTTCTGCTCACCACTACTCTCTTACTGAGGTTTCAGTCAGGGCTTAGGCGAATTATATTTATTACTGCACAGTTTTAGTGTCTTTTGCCCCCTTAAGTTGGTGTTAATGCAATGCAGATATCTTTTGTTGACAATAAGTCTGTTATTTCCAGGTAAAATGCTTTCTGGAGAAGAGGATGGGCTGGAGGATGACCCTGAAAGGACTGATGTGACTGCTGGTGCCTTCACAGGTGAGATTCACTCACTAGGACGCCAACGTAATATATAATGCTCCAGGAAAAATAAATAAATAAATAAGACTGGAACAAAAATGTTTTTGTATTTTTTTCTTGACTTCAGGGTCAGTTGTTGGTGCAGACAGCTCCACCACGGCACAGGTGGACATCATCACAGAGCAGCCCCGCTCCTCCCAGCATACTCTACAGCCCGGCGACTCTGTGGACCTGAGTGCCTCCTCAGAGCAGGGGGGTGGCGGAGGTGGGACATCTGCATCAGGCACTCCGGACTCACCCAATGACAACGAGGAGGAAATGCTGAGTCGGAGCTCCAGCGGCGGGGCCAACGTCACCCCAGAGACGGCGGACTACACTACACCAGAGAACACCACTCCAGAGGGAGGGCCCCTAGGAGAAGGTGGACCGCTGCTGGGCACTAATGATCAATCACTTCCACCCAGCGACTCCTCCCAGACCACCACAGAGGGACCAGACTCGGCTGTCACCCCTTCGGACGTAGCAGAACTGGTCAGTGTAACGTTGCGCGCATGCAAATGAAATTTAATTTGGTCCGAGTTTATAGCTTGAACATACATTATTATGTGTGAGTAAAATGCAGAGGACGGCGTGCTTCCCTAGACAACGAAATATTTAATTACCATGTAGGTCTATAATTAACTCTGAGCCCTGGTGGCTATCATGGCATTGTCTGATGGTGCTACACTTCATAGAATTATGGTTTGTAGAATGGACTACAGTATTATATATTTTCCACATTTATGCTCTTTCCCTGCAAGTTGAATCACTTAAAGTTACTACTATTATATATCCAAATTAAGCATAACATAAAATATAGGCAGTTACTAATTAAAAAAAAAAAAGTCTTGTTATGACCTCCTAAAAATAGTTTGACGGTTATATTTAAAAGTGTACTGGCCATAATTAAAGATGAGGAAAATAATAGTTTTACAAAAGGATGGGATTCCTCGGCACTTTTTGGCTGTTGCGCTGTTTTGATCAGTTTCCGTTGAAAGAATACCGGGAAATGCTTTTGATTCCTTTTGTCTCTCAGGAATTAATTTTCTCCTCAGCTAAAAAACATGTTCGTCAGGTTATTAGAAAATGCTGCTGGTAATACAAAGGTACTACTTCAACTCATAGCTACCTGAGGACTCTAAAAGAATGATTGCAAACTGACTTGAAGATACTTGTTAGCCTAGCAACATTAAAGCTACAAACAAGATGTAATGCAACACTGTGTTAACATAATGCCAACATAATTCACTCCATTCAGTAATAACACGTGTTGTTAATGTGTATGTCCTCTCATACAATAGAACCATAAGTCTCTTTCACTTCATTTGCAATTATAATATCACATTTTTCAGCAGTATGGTGTGTATATGGTTGGTAATTACTGAAGTACAACTTGCAAACCATCTCCCGTGTGATAAACGGATAAAACAGATAAACTAGATAAATGGTATTTTATATATATATTTTTTTTCAACTGCAACTTGGAAAAGGTGTCATGGTTCCTTCTAAAGTCAATCATTTTGAGGGTAGCAGGTTAAACTCATGAGCTTCCCACCAACCACAAAAACTTGTCCATTCTATCAATTGTACCTCTATGGTCTTGCCCCCTCTCCTTTAACCTTCTCCTCACTTCGTCGCAGTCGCGCACTTTGTTGAGCCGCCCGATCGAGCCGCCCCCACCCTCGATCGAGCCGTCCCCACCCTCGCCAACTTCCACCGAGGGTCCCGATGGCACTGACAGCGACTCCTCTGTCTACACTGCTTCCTCTTCGTCGTCTTCTTTCTCTTTCTCCTCTTCTTCCTCTTTCTATGCCACCACCTCCTCCTCTAGCTCTAGTGACAAGGTCAGCCAATTGGTCGCTTTGAAAAGATCTCGAGGGGCTTGCTTTTTTTTAGAAACGTTTGGCTTTTCGTTGGCTTGTTCGTCTCAACCCATACGCAGATTCTTCCTGGCTTGTGACCCCCTTCTCCTCCTGTTGTCACTGACAATACATTATGCCTCTGTCTTTTCCTCGTTTTGAGTGATTCCCTCCTAAAACTCAGCTGCTTTTGAAAGAAGCAACCCTGACCTCCCATGTGACTGGCTTGCAATGAAGTTCAAAAGTGGAGGCATGACGGCCAATTGTTCCTTTATCATTTTCCTTCAGATTGTGTTTGGGAGAGGCTGTGACGGGCTTTTGTTCCAGCGGAAGCTAAACCTGGAGAATAAACACAATAGATTTTTTACAAAAACACTTCATTGGTTCATCTTGCTAGGAAGAGACCTTGTCACCAAAGTAGTTTCTCATAAAAGATCACACAGACAACCTAAACATCATGTTCATGAAGTAGTTCATCATAATAAAAACAAAGTAGGGGGAAAATTAATTTCAGGGTCAGTTTGGATCAAAAGCTTGCTCTTCCTCTGGATTGTTGACTTTTCTCAAGCCTGTGCCCTTTCCTGTATGCAGTTGATTTGCTGTAAATTTTGTTGACCAAGCATGATTCAGTAGACCTTTATAATTGAGTCCTTTATAATAAATGTTTGTGTGACGTTTTTTTGTTGTGCTTTGTCTTTGTCTTCAATCTAGCAAATCTAACTCACTGAGTCTAGATTAAGTAGGGCTTGTTTGCATGCCATGTTGTTTTCAGACAAAGTGTCATATATGATTTGTTTCTTCCTGAAGATGTTCGTATTTTGTGTGTGTGCATAAGGTCCTGGATGGCAGTGAGAGTCAGTACTCGGGGATGCAGATTGGAACACTACAGGATGAAGAAGATGAAGGAACAGCATCTTCCACCCAAGAAGAACCCCCAGAACATTTCCTGCAGTCTGCACTCGGTGTGTTCCTCTAGAGGGCTACACATGTATACACTTTCTGCTTATTGATTTAAGTCATTAATAACATTTCTTGTTTGTGTGTCACATGCAGCTCTGAGCAAGCCTCATCTCTTCGAAGGCCGAGGTCACAACCGCCAGGGCTCAGACAGCAGCGTGGACCGCTTCATACCAAAGGACGAGCCTGCTGAGCCCGAACCTGAGAATAAGGTAAAGTAACACCACAACACAAAAATCTGCATGTTGATGGACGTCAAAAAAATAGATAACAAATTTATTCTCTTTCTGTTGTTCAGCCATCACGAATAAAAGGTCCAATAGGACACTACACAGACCAGGGGGTGGAACCACTTGTGCACTGTGTACGACTTCTAGCTGCTTCCTTCCTGCTGACAGGAGAAAAGAAGGGTCAGTGTCTGTGAAAACAGTTTAGAACCACAAATAGAAATAAAGTTGATCATAAGAACAATATTTGACCCATTGGTAATAAAAATACAATACATTTGAATACCTAGTTAAAATATTTAAAACGCTTTGAAACAGAACTTTAGCTTTTGATGACAGATCTCAAATTAAACCTCTCATGTCATCCTTTTGTTGTGTATCCATGTTTCTACAATCCATGTGTACCATTGGTTTCTCTTCGCTTCTTTAGGTTTGATCCCTGACAAAGAGGTGCGTGTGAGTGTGAAGGCCTTGGCGGTCAGCTGCGTTGGAGCAGCAGCAGCGCTGCATCCTGAAGCTTTCTTTAATTCCCTCTACCTGGAGCCGCTGGACGGCGTTCCAGTAGAAGGTAGGGGTAAAACACATTCTCAAGACTAAAATACACTGACTGGCGCCACCAAAAACTTTTAATATTTCGTTGAGCCACCTTTAGCTTTGATTACAGCGCGCATTCATTGTTTCAATAAGCTTCTGCAATGTCACGAGATTTATTTCCATCCAGTGTTGCATTCATTTTTCACCAAGATCTTGTTTTGATGATGGGAGAGTCTGACCACTGTGCAAAGCCTTCTCCAGCACATCCCAAAGATTCTTAGTGGGATTAAGGTCTGGACTCAGCTGCTCAGTTCCAGTATTGTGTGGAAATACTCATACTTTCACTATCAAATATAGCCCTGAGTTCTTTTTTTTCTTCGATTTGATTTCAGCAAATGTTAAGGAATCGCCATTCACGATCAATCAGGATTTTTTTCCGACCACATTTCTTCCTCAAAGACAATGGTTCCCCACTATCCTTCCAGTCTTTAATAATGTGTTGGACAGTTCTTAACCCAATATTGGTAGTTTCTTCAATCTCCTTAGATGTTTTCTCAGCTTGATGCATGCCAATGATTTGACCCTTCTCAAACAGACTAACATCTTTTCCACGACCACAGGATGTGTCTTTCGACATGGTTGTTTAAGAAATGAAAAAATACTCATTGCACCAATTGGTCCATAAAATGCTTCATGGACCAAATGATGGCTTCCAGGACAAACAGCTTGTTATGACATTATTAATTAGTTCAGTGTTTAAACTTTTCCTGTATGGATATATATATGCTGTAACAGGTGTTTTCAGTATTACCAGTGAGTTTTCTGCCCATGTTTAAAGTGGGCGGGGCTCCATGAGATTTTTGCGAAGTCATTAGACTAAACAGGAGAGTGAAGCAGATGTCAGCTCAGCCTGAACACACCCACACATTCCTGAGGAGAGGAGGAGTCTAATTAGACGCCAAGTGAAAACACCTGCTCAGCTGGACCGTTGATATTTAAGGTCTCAGACTGGAACAGTGTTTTAGACGTGAGGACTGAGCACATGTGTCAAGAGATGACTGGATGATGCTGAAATGATAATGCTTAAAATCTCAGATAGATGGCAACTGTGCTGGTAGAAGATTTGATGCATCTTTGAGTTGTTGCAGGTAAAATTAATCTTTATTCAAACTAGTGTGTTTTGTTCACAAACCCTTAAATGTAAATAGAGCACAGTTTGCCTAATTCACAGTTGATATTTTGATATTTCTTTAGTTGGCAAAACACTAATAACATTAACAAAGGCTGAGTCCTGTTTAAGTTTCTTAGTAAGCTACAACAGTGAACCAGCACAATATCGGGATTAGTGTCGAGCAGCTAAACCGAATCAACTATAAGAATGTAATTATTAGACCTGCACAGTGGGACAGTGGGTAGCGCTGGTGCCTCACAGCAAGAAGGTCCTCGTTTTGAATCCCCGGGGCGGAGAGGGCTCGGTTCTGTGTGGAGTTTGCATGTTCTCCCCGTGTTTGCGGGGGTTTTTGTCCGGGCACTGCGGTTTCATTCCTTCATCAAAATATGGGTGCTAGGGTCAGGCTGCGGTTGCAGCGGCTCAGGACTAACCCTCCACCCGACCATGCAATTTTGTTGTACGTTGTATAGTGGCAAAATAAAACACTTTGCTTTACTGTGCTTTACATACTATGATGTGTTAAAATGTTGCCAGTCTCAGTTCTTGAGTTAGTGAGTCTTGTAACGTGGCATATGGATTTCATTATGGGGCGTTCAAACAAATTCTGTACGCAATTGGATAGTCCTCCAACCAATCGTAGCCATTTTGCATGTGATCAAATTCAACTTTGTGGTGCTCTGAGGACACGGATGACTGCGTGACTGTTGTGCTTTTGTCCATCACCATATAAAACCCACCCAAATGATTTGGTTGGCCTGGCAGATATTTCTCAGGCAAATTATCATTTCCCAGTCCTACGATGGACTGGAGCCCGGCTAGGGTGTACCTCGCCTCTCGTCCAATGAAAGCTGGGATTGGCTCCCGCCCCCACTTGACCCTCCAGAGGACAAGCGGTTACAGAAAATGAATGAGTGAATGATCAGTTTCCAACCGAGCAACTCCACAACTATAGACCAGCTATCCACTGCAAACATTTTGTGGGTGGGACTGACGTACAGGCTTGGTCTGTAGTGCATTTTTGATAAATGTTACAGTGGGACAGTTAGAAAGTTCAGAAACTGACAGCTGCATTTGTGCATCATTGGCTCTGTCTTTGACCATGCCCTCGTCTCTGTCCCCTTTCAGATCAGCAGTACATCAGTGACGTTCTGTACCTCATTGACCATGGGGACCCCCAGATCAGAGGGGCCACAGCCATCCTCTGTGGAGCCATCATACAGGCCGCTCTCACCAAAACACGTTACAACATACACACTTGGCTGGCCAGTGTGCAGAGTGCAACAGGTTTGTGTGTATTTGTGCCGGTGCTTGATTTGTCCTTGTGTTCATGTTGATGGATTGTGTTTAATGTTGCTCGTGTGCCCCGTCTGTCTGTGCTCCAGGTAACCCTCTGTCCCTGGTGGACTTGGTGCCGTTGCTCCGGAAAGCTCTGAAAGACGAATCCTCCGTCACCTGCAAGATGGCTTGCTCTGCAGTGAGGGTAAGACGCGCCTATGTCAGTAATTTGTGCTCTGCGTGTTTGACTCTAACCTTTTTCTGTGTATGTGTTTCAGCACTGCATCATGACATTGTGCAGCAGCACCCTGAGTGAGCTGGGTCTGCAACTGGTGATAGACCTGTTTGCTCTAAGGGACTGTTCCTATTGGCTTGTTCGCACTGAGCTCTTAGAAACTCTGGCTGAGTTAGACTTTCGGTAGGTAAAACTTTCCAAATCACCATATCACAATACTTGAACAATAATGCAATTTATTCAATGAAAGGTTCAGGGTTTGTTGTCATTCACCCACGTTAAAAACACAAAAGAGCAAAATCTGTAACCCAGGTCTATCTGTGGATCTGAATAAAAAGACATAAAACCTAAAAGCCTATATTAAATACATTACACAAGTTGAGCAAAGTCATATGTGTTCTAGTAAACACAGATTTATTTATTAAGATTCATTATTTTCTGTGTTTAGATTAGTTAATTTCTTGGAGAGGAAAACCGAGGCTTTACACAAAGGAGATCATCATTACACCGGGGTAAGGTCTTTTAATTACACAATTACACATGCAGTTTGTATTGCCTGTCCTCATTCAGCTGTTGACTGCAGTCCCCATTTTTTCCCACATTCATCTATTTAGCGTCTTCGGCTCCAAGACAGGGTGCTGAATGATGTAGTCATACTTCTGTTGGGAGATGACGATCCAAGAGTACGGCACGTAGCTGCCTCTGCTGTCAGCAGGTACACCATCTTCATACATGTCATGTGTTATTCTTTACGGGAAGAATGACAATCTTGTGATCACAAGCCACTTTTGGTGATGACAAACTTAACTCTCACTTATTTTTAATGTCTCTGTCTCTTTTAAGACTGGTCCCCAGGTTGTTCTATGACTGTGATCAGGGTCAGGTGGACCCTGTGGTGGCAATTGCTCGGGACCAGAGTTCAGTCTACCTGCAGCTGCTTATGCATGAGACCCAACCCCCCTCCCAGTTCACAGTTAGCACAATCACGAGGTACACGTACGCTCTTGTGCTTTTGGTGTCACACAGCAACTTTTTATTATTAATTTCTCATGATCGCTGCTTTGTCTATTTTCCTCTACAATCCTCAAATGTATTTTCCATGTAACCTTTGACCCAACCCCTTCTGTCTGCCAGGACGTACCGAGGCTACAACCTGTCCAACGCTGTCTCCGATGTCACAATGGAGAACAACTTGTCCAGAGTCGTTACTGCCGTCTCCCACGCTTTCACCTCTTCTACCTCCAGAGCCCTAACTGTGAGTTTTAAGTGCAACACTTAACGTTATTTTCTTGCTCTACAGCTTGTTTATGGCGTATGTTTAAACATTACTGTTCTGTCTTTCTCTGCAGTTTGGCTGTTGTGAGGCCTTGTGCCTGCTGGCTTCAAAATTTCCTGTAGGCACTTGGAGCACAGGCTGGCACTGTGGCTATGTTAGCTCCAGCGGTAGCTTTTCTTCCCGTTCTAGTCTTAACCGCAGCAGGGGAAGGGCCCTCAGGTTTGTGTTCCCTCATTTATGAATTCATTTTTTTCATCAAGTCTTGTGATGCCATCCTAGTTATATACGGCATTACATTAGTGTGAGTCTTGCTCTTTATTTCTTCATTATCTATACTCCTAATAATGTTTTTCAGTTTGTCGCATCCCAGCAGCGCTCCAGCCTCTTCAACCTCGTCATCTGCAGCAGACAGTGATCGGAGGACTCTGACAGTGGGAATGGCCAACATGGTGCTCTCTTTGCTCTCCTCTGCTTGGTTTCCATTGGATCTCTCTGCACATCAAGATGCATTGATGCTTTCTGGCAACCTGCTTGCTGGTGGGTAACCTGCATAAAGATTTCCTATGTTGTTGACAGCATCTAGTTTTCTTTAAGTGAAAACTGTCCAGGACAAATGACACGCTTGTAGATTAAGAAGTCTCTTAATCATGTTCACAGCTGTGGCTCCTAAATGCATGCGCAACCCCTGGGCTGGAGAGGAGGAGGGTGGCGGTGGCAACACCAGTGGAGCTCCAAATAAGATGGAAGAGCCCTGGGCAGCCTTGTCGGAAAGGTCGTTGGTGGCCATGGTGGAACAACTCTTCTCCCACCTCTTAAAGATCCTCAACATCTGTGCCCATGTGCTTGATGACACGCCACCAGGACCAGCAGTTAAGGCAAGGCTGAAGAGGGATTGTTTCTCAGGCACATAGTCAAAATGAATATTTAACCCACACGCAACAGCCATTTATCTGCTTATCACAGAGATCTTTCTACTGTAACTCTTCTCTACTACAGTTCAGTATTTGTTCCCTACTTTTTAGGCTGCTCTGCCCTCCCTGAGCAACACCCCCTCCCTCAGTCCCATCCGCAGGAAAGGCAAGGAGAAGGAGGCTGCTGAGCCAAGTGCTGCTCCTATGAGTCCGAAGAAAAGCAATGAGGTCAACACAGGTAACATGCACACCTCACCATGATCTAACACCGATCATCTCTGGAAGGGTCAAAACATTTAGTGTGGTGTTGGTTTTTTTGAGCAGGCAGGCCGGCAGACAGCACGGGGTCGACAGCTGTGAACAAATCTACCACACTTGGCAGCTTCTACCACCTTCCGCCCTACCTCAAGCTCCATGATGTGCTCAAGGCTACACATACCAACTACAAGGTCAGAACCCACGTTGTAACAGGACAGTGTTTTTGTAACCCTAGTGGTGCTTTTCACTAGTTGGTATTTATTGCGTTTGTTGACTCCTAGGTGACGTTGGACCTCCACAGTAGCCAGGAGAAGTTTGGGAGTTTCCTGCGTGCCACCTTAGATGTTCTGTCACAGCTGCTGGAGCTGGCCACATTACATGACATCGGCAAGGTAAAGATCACTTTTAGCTCCACTTTCGGTGGGAGCAGGAGGGAGGTGAGCTTGGGTGATTACACTGAGTGATTTGCTTTAATTAACACAAGTGTATGCTTCTGTCAGTGTGTGGAGGAAATTTTGGGCTACCTCAAGTCCTGCTTCTCCAGAGAACCAACCATGGCTACAGTTTGTGTACAACAGGTCAGTAATCTGTGTGTTTACGTTTCTGAATTGTAGATTCAGGTATACTGTCATATTTGTGTGTGGCGGTCTTTATGGTTATAGCACTGAGCAGTGTGCTGCAACTGGTGCGACTCCACACAGAGTGAGACTGGTTCCTGCCGACAGGGCCTGTAAAGGTGTTGGGTTTCCTGTGCGATGGTTCCGTACATTCATATTTATATGGTGAGGGACTAGTATTTAGTCTCTTGACATAATACATTCCCAAATTAAGCAAAAACATGCAAACACTTCTGCTTAATGCATTAAGCACTGCTTGGCATTATTGCATTTATGGTAATTGTTAATCTTGTGGAGGTAAAAGCCCTCATAAGAAAGTAGATTGATTTTTGGAGATGACTAAAGTTGCAGAATGGCAATAGCCTGGTGTGGCCTGCTTTAGCCAAACTGTGTTGATCCAAGCTGTGATGATGTGTTTCCACTGCCTCACAGCACAGAACTGGTCAGCCCTGCTGTGAACTCGTGTTTTTTCAGGGGACTTGCTTCAAAGCTTTTGTTTTTTTTTTGTTTTTTTTAGTCCCTACTGTGGAAAACCCCTAATAAGAAAAGGAAAAAGATTATAAAAAGTTGAACGTGGCAAGTCTTGCATTGAGACACGATTATGTTCGAGACACAACTTGAACCTAACTATTAGAGGTAAAAATAATAATGCTTCCTGGATGTTTCCAGGCTGAATTATAGAATCTAATTACTGTATTTGTTTTGAAATGAAGAAAAGATAGCATTTCATAATTGATTTTATTTGATGATTGATTGATTTTATGGCACTTGAAATGTATTCCTTGTCCTAATAGTTAAAGTTATCTTGTGTAGTTGTTGAAGACCTTGTTTGGAACCAACTTGGCCTCTCAGTACGAGGGTGTCCTGAGTGGACCCAGCCGTTCCCAAGGCAAGGCTCTGCGTCTTGGCTCTTCCAGCCTGCGACCTGGCCTCTACCACTACTGCTTTATGGCTCCGTACACCCACTTCACCCAGGCTCTCGCTGATGCCAGCCTTCGTAACATGGTGCAGGCTGAGCAGGAGCAGGACACTTCTGGGTGAGTTGTAGGAACATGGGTCTCTTGTAGGAGTAGATTTGTGTGCATGTCGGGTTATATAGCTTTTTTTTTTTTTTTTGCTCCACTCTTAGATGGTTTGATGTGATGCAAAAAGCGTCCCATCAGCTGAGGTCCAACATCGCAAATGCAACGCGTCACAGAGGAGACAAGGTATTTGTGCTGTCAATCTGGATTTTCATATTGAGACTGTGCTGTGAACGTCTAAAAAGATACTAAGGCTTTTTTAGATCTGGTTACTGCTGTTCTGAAATGTAGTTTCCTCTGTTTTTGCCAGAATGCAATCCACAACCACATCAGACTGTTTGAGCCACTGGTGATCAAAGCTTTGAAACAGTACACCACCAGCACCTCCGTGGCCCTGCAGAAACAGGTGCTCGACCTGCTCGCACAGCTTGTGCAGCTCAGAGTCAACTACTGCTTGCTGGACTCGGATCAGGTAAGACGCACACACGTTCCCATTTTTTTGCAAATTACATCATCAGATTATGTAATCAGGCTAAATCTGCTTTCTTTGTATGTTTCAGGTGTTTATAGGCTTTGTCCTGAAGCAGTTTGAGTACATTGAAGTGGGGCAATTCAGGTAACTTTTCTGTCTTTAAATCCCAGATGTATTCTGTTGCAGCTTTATTCTTTGTAGTTAAATATAAATAATAAAATCTTGTTTCCATTTGCTGTGTTTGCTTAAATATTTAAAAAAAAAAAGAGTTGTCCTGTGAACTAATAACTATTGCACTTCAATAACAGAGATTCTGAGGCCATCATTCCCAACATCTTTTTATTCCTGGTGCTGCTGTCGTATGAGCGTTACCACTCAAAGCAGATTATCAGCATCCCCAAGATCATCCAGTTGTGTGATGGCATCATGGCAAGTGGCAGGAAAGCTGTCACACATGGTAAGAGGGTCACAAGTAATGTATACACAAGTATTTCCTCTAGTTAGCCCTTTGACTTGTACGATGTTTTGGAGCTCCCTAATATTTCTAGATAATCATTTTAATGAACAGATGTAGTATTTTTATTTGTATTGATATGCTTGCCTCCTCCTTCTTCAGCCATCCCAGCTTTGCAGCCAATAGTTCATGATCTGTTTGTCCTGAGGGGCTCAAACAAAGCAGATGCAGGCAAAGAGCTGGACACGCAGAAGGAAGTCGTGGTCTCAATGCTGCTCAGACTCGTACAGCACCATCAGGTATGTTTTACACATTAATGCAGAGAGACACAGCAGGTTAATGTAATCAAATGTTCCGACTGTTTTTTCTCTGACTTATGGGCTTTCACATATGTCTTGTAGGTGTTGGAGATGTTCATCCTGGTACTACAGCAGTGTCACAAAGAGAATGAAGACAAGTGGAAGAGATTGTCCAGACAGATCGCTGACGTCATTCTTCCCATGATCGCCAAGCAGCAGGTTAGAGAAATGTTTTCAAGTTTACATATCTGATGACTTTTTCACTTGGACATTCAAACCAGGTTGTTGTACAGTAAGAAGTAGTCACTCGGATTACAATGTAATGTAATGTGACTATTTATTCTATTTTAATAAACGTTTGTATTGTGTGCTCACAGATGCATCTGGACTCTCCGGAGGCTTTAGGAGTGTTGAACACTCTGTTTGAGACTGTGGCGCCGTCCTCTCTCCGCCCCGTAGACATGCTGCTCAAGAGTATGTTCACCATCCCATCCACCATGGTGAGACATCTTATCTCTGCACAATGACCTGGACATTTGACTGAAAAATAAATCTTTGAATTGTAATCAAACCTTCTATCCTGCAGGCATCTGTAGCTACAGTCCAGCTGTGGGTGTCTGGTATCCTGGCAGTGCTCAGGGTGCTGGTCTCCCAGTCCACTGAGGACATTGTCCTGTCCCGGGTCCACGAACTATCCCTGTCTCCACATCTCCTCTCCTGCCACACTATCCGCCGTCTGCATCAGCAGAGCCCTTCCCCCAATGGCCCACCCTCAGATACACTTGGTAACCAGGAACCTAATGGTGATGCACAAAAGGCCCCACCTGAGGAAACCTTTGCCAGGTTAGTGAGTTCAGTCAGTATTAGAACATAAGGAATGAGGGGTGTTTCTACTAATCCCTGCTGCTTTGCCTTTGTGTGTCTTACACCCTTTTTCCTTTTGTTATATGAAATACATAATGAATATCGTTTCCTCTTTCCTGTAGGTTCCTCCTCCAGCTGGTTGGTGTGTTGCTGGATGACATTTCCACCAGGCAGATTAAAGTGGACATTACTGAGCAACAACACACCTTTTACTGCCAGCAGCTGGGCACACTTCTGATGTGTCTCATACATGTCTTCAAAAGTGGTTAGCATCATTTCAGTTTCAGTTGTAAGTTGTAGCTCCTCAAGGAGTTGTTTTTCACCATGAAATTCTTGTCTCTTTTTGTTGCCCAGGAATGTTTCGCAGGATTACTGCTGCAGCCAGCCGTCTCCTCAAGTGCGAGAGTGGTGGTGGACAGACCAACACAGAGACTGACCTCTTCTACCCCTTAGAGGGTCTGAACAGCATGGTGCAGTGCCTCATCACCACCCACCCATCCCTGGTGCTCCTCTGGTGCCAGGTCCTCCTCATCATCGACTACACCAACTACTCCTGGTGGGCCGAGGTTCATCAGACACCCAGGTAATAAGAGTGCAAGGACTCACTATTATCAAGTTTATGTAGATCTTGTAATTATAGTGCTGTTTAGACTAACTCTGTCTCTGCTCCTTCTTTTCCTACAATCAGAAGACAAAGCCTGTCATGCACAAAGCTGCTGAGCCCTCACTCCTCAGGGGAAGGTGAAGAGGAGAAGCCTGAGTCCCGGCTAGCAATGGTCAACAGAGAGATTGTACGCAGGGGAGCACTAATCCTCTTCTGTGACTATGTGGTAAGGCTACAAAATGTTGAAGTACATGGTGTGCTTATTCTTCTAAATGGAATCATCAACGTTATTTGTAGCTGTAATAACCTTGTTTCTCAAACATATTAACAATAACGTTCGAAATGTTAGAACAGTGGTAACTAGGGTTTGTTTGTCAACTAATGTAAGCAGAGAAAGTTTGGGAACCACTGGTCTATATAAATCACCACTGTCAATAGCGTTTAATAACACTTCACAGCATTTTGTAAGGATATAGGATATTGTAGCCGGGTATAGCAGCTAAGGGTCTAAGAACTTTGGACTATGAAATTTACCATCAAATTGTTGATTTGCAGCCTCCTTCTGTCTGTTACCGCATGACGTTTAGTTAAATCCTTAATTGGCTGCCATTGAGAGGTTTTGGACTGTTCCTCTGCTAGTGTTAGCTGATGCCTTTTCAGATGAGTGTGCATAGCAGTAGTACATTTGTTGTATTTTAATACTCACTTACATATTCTGCATGTCACAGTAGAATGGGCTTCATCTTTAGTGAAGTATTTTCACACACTTGATGAACCGCTGTTAGTTTGCTGCAATGACCCACTGGGCTCCGCACCCATCTTTTCAGAGGCATCCATGTTGTTGTTGTCATGTGATAGGCGACTAGTCGACTTCCTGCTTAAGACGTCACGGCACAGCGGTAAAGTTGACTAGTCAGTACAACCTCTAGTGGTAACGCCACTTTTCTGAGTAATAAAGCAGTGCGAAACCTCAAAGCAGAATCTCTTAAGTGTTCCTTGAAGAAAACTGTACACTTTTCCCTTCACCTTTTTATAGTGTCAGAACCTCCATGACTCCGAGCATCTGACCTGGCTGATTGTCAACCACGTACGTGACCTCATCAGCCTTTCCCATGAGCCTCCAGTGCAGGACTTTATCAGTGCTGTCCACCGCAATTCAGCTGCCAGCGGCCTCTTCATCCAGGCCATTCAGTCCCGCTGTGACAACCTCACTACTGTAAGATGACATCCCTTTATCTGTCTATTTTTTTTTTCCACAGTTTAAACTCTTGGCTTCCTGGACATTATGACATGCATTCATGCTTGGATTTCTTCATCATCAAATCTCCCTCTTGCTTTCATCCCTTCCTTTCTTCTGTAGCCTACCATGCTGAAGAAGACTTTACAGTGTTTGGAGGGCATCCACCTTAGTCAGTCTGGGTCTCTGCTGATGCTGTATGTGGACAAGCTGCTCAATACACCCTTCAGGGTCTTGGCTCGCATGGTAGACACACTGGCGTGTCGCAGGGTAGAGATGTTGCTGGCTGAGACGCTACAGGTAATTCATTGCTGTGTGAATTTTGTCGTGCGTGTGGAGCTGTTGTAGGCTCACACGACCAAGACTCACTTATTGTAATGTTTGTCACATCTCTTGTGTATATCCTTCCACCCTCCAGAACAGCATAGCTCAGCTCCCTATTGAGGAACTGGACAGGATCCAAGAATACCTTCAGACAAGTGGCTTGGCTCAGAGGTAAAATGTGTAATGCAGCCGTTTTGTTTTACCTGCTTTAACATGCACATTTTGTGTCTGTGCATACATATATAGTATCCCATACCAAATAAATTTGACTTTCTTCAGGATTTTTGAAGGCGTAAAATTGCAAAATTGTATCTGCTGGGATTTGAGCTTTCAGTTATCAGGACATATGTGTTCAATTGAACATACATTAAAGAAACAAAAATAATTATATCATCTCTCTTAGGCATCAGAGGTTCTACTCCCTGCTGGACAGGTTCAGAGCCACTGTGGCCAACACCAGCAGCCCCACTCCACCGGTTACATCACACCCCTTAGATGGGGATCCACCCCCTGCCCCCGAACTAGTCATTGCAGATAAGGTGAGTCTGCACAGTCACACAGACCTGGATAACAAATCATATAAAAAAAAGTCATCACCAAATAATTTCAAGGAACGATTTGCTTGGTCTTCATTTTGAAATAAATTTGAAATTTATATTGGCTCAAATTAGTTTGTATATTTTATTTTTATTTTGTTTTTTTCCCCCAGGAGTGGTATGTTGCCCTGGTGAAGTCACAATGCTGTCTTCGTGGAGATGTTTCCCTGTTGGAGACGACAGAACTTCTTACCAAACTACCTCCTACTGATCTCTTCACCATCATGAGCTGCAAGGTAAAGCTGTGATAAATGGACTCCTTCGGTATGCACGCAAACTTTACAGTAAAATAATTGGACAAAGTGCATAGAAATTGGTGCTCCAGTGATCAGACATTAAACCTCAATAATGAATATTCTTAATATAAATTAATCAGGTTTTAAATTAATTATTTAACAATTGAACTTGGACCTTTGGTCGTCTTTTCTTCCCAGGAGTTCAATCTAAGCCTGTTGTGTCCGTGCCTGAGTATGGGAGTGCAGCGGTTGGCACGGGGTCAGGGGTCACTTTTGTTAGAGACAGCCTTGCAGGTGACTCTTGAGCAGTTGGCAGCGGTTACTGGGTCACTTCCTGTTCCACATCAGTCCTTCCTGCCACCGCCCCAACGCCAGCCCTACTGGGACAAGCTGGGGGAGGTTTATGGTGAGTGAGTCAGACTACACTGGAGAATAAAAACGACATCAGTCGGCTCAATTAATTTTTACGCTGTTGTTTATTTAACCTTTTATGTTTGTTAAATCTCTTTTAGATGAGCCTGGTTTCTATGCCAAGGTTTTGTCACTTTGCAGAGCGCTGTCTCAGTATCTGCTGAGCGTCAGCCAGCTTCCTTCTTCACTTCATATTCCCTCTGACAAGGAGCACCTCATCACCTCCTTCACTTGCACTGCCGCTGAGGTAAAGGATAGCACATTGAACAGTTATCAGAAAGAAAATGACTGGATGCAAAGCAGTCATACAATACTCCAAGTCTGGCACACTCTTAAAATGATTCTGCCCATGTATGGTGCTCTCTTTGACCAGGTTGTAGTGTGGCATCTGCTCCAGGACCACTTGCCCCTTAGTGTGGACCTGCAGTGGGCCCTGTCCTGCCTGTGTCTGGCCCTGCAGCAGCCTTGCATCTGGAACAAGCTTTCCTTGCCAGAGTACACAACACACACCTGCTCTCTAATCTACTGCCTGCGTCTCATTATTGTTGCAGGTAATGAGAACTGCATGGTACATTTTGTTTTGTATGTCGAGCTTGGTGAAATGCCATGACTGCCTGTAGGCTTAAAATTCCTTTACTGCAAAAAAATTTAATTTTTTTGCCTTGACTTCCCAGTGGCTGTGAGTCCTGGTAACCAGCTGTTGCATCCAGAGAAGAAAAAGACAAAAAGGGAAAGAGATGCTGAAGAAGACCAAGTGGACTCTGCACGTGAGAATTAATTTAGAAACTGTAGAACTATATTATGTGTAATTGTAGTATTTTAATGCTCCACCTGGACCTTATTATGCATTTTTTTTTCCAAATAAAATCAAAACTAAGCAAACAAAATAATTCTGTTGCAGACATGTGCGAGTGGCGAGCATGTGAAATCATGGCAGAGCTGGTGGAAGGCCTGCAGAGCATCCTTTCCCTGGGTCACCGTAGCAACTCCATGTTCCCTGCTTTTCTCACGCCAACATTGCGCAACATAGTTATCAGTCTGTCCCGTCTGCCTCTGGTCAACAGCTTTACCCGAGTGCCTCCACTGGTCAGTGTTTGAAAGAAATGGTGCTGGCAGTTCAGATACATTCATGTATTGTTTTTGTTTAAGTACACTGTGTGTGTGTGCTTAGGTTTGGAAACTGGGCTGGTCCCCTCAGCCAGGTGGCGAATTTGGCACAACGCTACCGGAGATCCCTGTGGACTTCCTGCAGGAAAAGGATGTCTTCAGAGAGTTTCTCTACCGCATCAACACGCTGGGTAAAGAGACTTTCACATTCACTGTATGCGGACACAAGGGCAAACATTTTTCTCATCTGCACTGGTTGTGGTTGTTGTATACTTAGGCTGGAGTAGCAGGACTCAGTTTGAGGAGACCTGGGCCACTCTGCTGGGGGTGCTGGTCACCCAACCCATCACTATGGACCAGGAGGAGGAGACACAGCAGGAGGTATACACACAACTACAGAGGTCACTCATAAAACATGCTGCTGGTTGGTGCGTCGTGAAAATGCAGATTTTATGACTTTTGTATGTGCACTCATGTAACTCCCACCTTTAGATGGATTCAAGCATCTTGCAAATGTACTTTGTACTTATCAAATTGATTTACTAGGAGTAATAAGTTGTAAGTTTTGTAAGTTACGTTATTCTCCTCTATTCTTGACGGTCTTTATTCTTTGTTCTTCCTCTCTGTTGTATTTTTATCCATCTGCGTCAAGGAGGACTTAGAGCGTACACAGTTGAATGTGTTGGCAGTTCAGGCCATCACCAGCCTGGTGCTGAGTGCTATGACCCTGCCCACAGCTGGTAACCCCGCAGTCAGCTGTCTGGAACAGCAGCCCCGTAACAAGAGTCTTAAAGCCCTGGAAACACGGTATCTATGCAGCCATTATCTGTTTTCTGTGTGGGAGCCTAAAACATGTACCAAATAGATTGTGTTTTTGTGTCCATTCAGGTTTGGAAGGAAACTTGCAGTGATAAGAGGTGAAGTGGAGAGAGAGATTCAAGCTCTTGTGTCAAAGAGAGACAATGTCCATACATACCACCCATACCACGCCTGGGACCCTGTGCCCTCACTGTCAGCAGCCTCTGCAGGTAACAGAGAGATTGTATTCATAAACTCTAACTTAAACTCCTGCACTGACATCTAGCACTTTTTCAATTATACGCTTGTAAATTTGTTTCAGCAGGTACGCTGATCAGCCATGAGAAACTGCTGCTTCAAATCAACACTGAGAGGGAGATGGGTAACATGGATTACAAACTGGGGCAGGTGAGAGATGCAGGAACGAGGAAGTGATTTGACATGATTGAGATGCAGTATACCAGATGAAATGGTTAATGATAAACAATGTATTTTATTTGGCATATCTCCCTCCAGGTCTCCATTCATTCAGTGTGGTTGGGTAACAACATCACTCCTCTGAGGGAGGAAGAATGGGGTGAGGATGAAGAGGATGAGGTCGACACTCCAGCTCCCACATCCCCACCCATGTCGCCTATAAACTCTAGGTCAGACAAACGCACAATTACACAGACCCATTTCGTCAGTGTCTAATGCACAAGCACACACACCCTAACCTATTGTGTCTCTATTGGCTTTCAGGAAGCACCGTGCTGGTGTGGATATTCATTCATGTTCTCAGTTTCTCCTGGAGCTCTACAGCCAATGGCTCATTCCTGGTTCCCCAACTAACAGGAGGACCCCGACCATCCTCATCAGTGAAGTGGTCCGATCGGTGAGCTACGATGCACATACTCAGTATCCGGATCTCAGTCTTGCCACTGCCCATAAGCAGTTTTATCCACTGTTCTCTAATATGAAAATGTATATTTATTTATTTATTTATTTATAGTTCATTATCTGAAGGCCAGCTCAAATCACTCCCCAATATCTGTCCAATCTTGTCGTTGTGTAGCTGCTGGCGGTGTCGGACCTGTTCACAGAGAGGAACCAGTTTGACATGATGTTCTCCACCCTGATGGAACTACAGAAGCTCCACCCACCAGAGGACGAGATCCTGAATCAGTACCTAGTGCCTGCCATCTGCAAGGCTGCTGCTGTGTTGGGCATGGTGAGTAGAGCTGATGAGGTGGTGTAAGGATGTGTGCTTGATTACCAACGGTACTGTGACGGTGTATAAAACCTTTGAATTTACATTGCTAGGACAAAGCAATAGCTGAGCCCGTGTGTCGCCTGTTGGAGACGACCCTGCGCAGCACCCACCTGCCCAGCCGCATGGGGGCCCTCCACGGCGTGCTGTATGTGTTGGAATGTGACCTGCTGGACGACACAGCCAAACAGCTTATCCCCACAGTCTCTGAGTACCTTCTGTCCAACCTCCGGGCTATTGCTCAGTGAGTTTTTCCCTCCAGTTCTCTTGTCTCATGCAGACGCTGACCTCATTTCATCTTCTAATGAGCTGAATTCAGGATGAAAGAGCTTTAGGGAGGCAATGTGTTTAATGTCAGTGTGTGCACCCCCCACGCACCCACACACTGTAAGAGGATCTTTTAATCACTTAGTTTTTCCAGCTTAATTAGTTGCATTGCAACTCGTCACCACAAGGTGACCATTTTTCAGTCCATCTAATTTTTTTTCCTCCTGCTTTCTCTCATATCTCTATCCTGCAGCTGTGTGAATCTGCATAACCAGCAGCATGTGTTGGTGATGTGCGCAGTGGCCTTCTACATGATGGAGAACTACCCTCTGGATGTAGGAGCTGAGTTTATGGCTGGAGTTATACAGGTAAGGTTAATTGGAGTAAAGCAAAGCAGATATTACAAACACTAGAATCAAAATAGACATTTAAAGAGTGAGGCTTCATCTATGCTTATTAAAAAAATAAGCATTGCGTTCTATCATTTCTCCCTTCTTTCCTCTTCCAGTTATGTGGTGTAATGGTGTCAGCCAGCGAGGACTCCACTCCCTCCGTCATCTATCACTGCGTGCTCCGTGGTCTTGAGCGGCTGTTGCTGTCAGAGCAGTTATCGCGTGTGGATGGAGAAGCGCTGGTCAAACTCAGCGTGGACCGAGTCAACATGCCGTCACCACACAGAGCCATGGCAGCCCTGGGCCTCATGTTGACCTGCATGTACACCGGTAAGCAGAGCTTTAACTTCACTGCTAATTTGAAATGTACAGTTGCATGCTGGCTTAATTACCGGCATGTATATCATTATGACTGGTGCTATACCGTTGTTGCTTCTGTGACTGACTTACACCAACCACTGCACACCTGCTATTGCTTCAAGCTATCAGGCTAACTCACCTGCATGGCTGCATGGAACAGTAGTATAACACTCTTCCTTGAGGCTGATGGAGTGATGACAGCCACGCATGTTAAACTGCAGTAAAGTCATCCTTTCTAATGCTGTGTAAGATCTGATGCTGTGCTATCCCTGCTCAAAATCGATACAGGAAATGAAATGCTAAAAGATAGGACTAGTTGCTGGAATCCCTAATGATTCAGCACAGTACTTGCCTTCAGTGGCTTGGAGAAGTCTCCTGTTTAGTAACTTCGTTATCCAGGTGTAGGTAAGATGTAAATTGGAGAGAAGCACAGGATTGGGCAGTATGCTCTACCTCCTTATAACCCTGTTTCAATGATGGAGGATGGATGTGTACCTAGACCTCATTGGGTGTTTTATCATAAGATGTCCTCAGCTGAGGCGGCCCAACCACAGGCTGATCAGACCTGGGCATGTGTTGCATGGTTTTCAGATCAGGTCATTTGGCAGCCAACGCAGTCTCCTTTTGCTTCAGCCACACCCAGTGATGACTTTCAGCAAAGCAGAAGTCAGGCTACAAGTGGATACCGCTGCTGCTACTTCTACTCAAATGCTAACTCTGTAGTTTTTGTATGTTTTAATGCCACTGTGGCATTGTGCTGGTAGTAAATGTGCAGTACATGCATCAGATTAGACTGTTTTCATATTTTACAATGCATGAGAAGTATCTCTAATATAAAGTGTCCAATCTTTATAACATTACTATACGCAGGAACACACTGCAGAGCTAATAAAGTACAGTGGTTGACTGAGTTCCCATTCCTGTACTACAATAGCCAGTGATTTCTCAATGTATTTTTTTTTCCTGCCAGTTTTGCACCCAGTTTAACCGTCTTCACATTTGCTTCACTGTTGCTAACACTAGTGATTTTCAGTCCTTGTCTTTGTTCACAGTATAACAAACCTTTTAATCTCCAACCTATTTCATTATGCATAACATAAAATACACCTGCTTGCCTCCTGCATGTAGTACATACTGTATTGTGTACCTCTGATATACCCTACCTCTAACCCCTACGTTGGCCCCCCCACTAACTCTAGCAAATGTTAGCATGTCCTTGTCCTTGCGCTAATGCCCTACGTGGCGTTTCTTTGTTGCCGAGAGCTAGCCAACAAATTCTTTAAATAAATCCGCTCTCCTGCAAATGCAAACCGATTATATCTCTCTGCATACGTTACGTGCTAGCCGGTAGCACATTCCAGTCTCAGGTTAATCTATGAATGTAATATACTCAGAAAACAAAGCATTGAAAATCCCTTTAAAGCTTGCAGCACCAGTCACTTACAGAAAACCTTAAGAATGTTATTTGACCAAAGGTAGCTCCCAGAAATTCAATTTTCTGTTCGAGGTCAACAAAATTCTGATCTGAATCTTGTGATTTGAGTGTCCCAACTCCCACTCTAACCTCTATCCCACTGGTTTGACCGGTGCCACCCACCCCTCTCGTCTTCTAGCGGTGCTTGCGTCGGGTTCAGACGTGACAGGGGTTAGAGGTCAGGTTGACTCTGGCTCTGGTGTAGCGGAGGCGGTCGGCATCACGGCGGGTCATGTTGGTCTCTCCTCAGGCAAGGAGAAGGCCAGCCCTGCTAGCCGCCCCGCCCACGTTGACCCTCAGGCCCCAGACAGCGAGTCGATCATTGTTGCCATGGAGAGGGTCTCTGTGCTGTTCGACAGGTACACCAACCCTTCTGTTACACAAATTTCTCACGGCATTTGTAATAAATATGAAACTCTTACTTTGCAGCATTCTTCTCTTCTAAACCTTTGACTTCTCTGGGTTTGTAGAGTTCAAAAACCATTTGTAACTTTTTGACAAACACTAATTTCTTGCTGGCAGGATTAGGAAGGGTTTACCCAGCGAGGCTCGGGTGGTGTCCAGGATCCTGCCCCAGTTTCTGGACGACTTCTTTCCGCCGCAGGATGTCATGAACAAGGTCATCGGAGAGTTCCTGTCCAATCAGCAACCTTACCCACAATTCATGGCAACTGTCGTATACAAGGTCGGGACATGAGTACATGCAAATCTAAAAATCTACCATTCATGCCAAATAGAGATTAAAGACCCTTCTGAAGACCACATAAATATTG
This sequence comes from Chelon auratus, assembly GCA_030220025.1. Classification (NCBI taxonomy): domain Eukaryota; kingdom Metazoa; phylum Chordata; class Actinopteri; order Mugiliformes; family Mugilidae; genus Chelon; species Chelon auratus. The sequence continues at coordinate 2,076 of JASGAT010394910.1, read as the reverse complement.
CAATGCTCAAAAGCTGATTTGTTTGTTACTGCTATTGGGTTTCCCCACAATAAGGAAAAACCTAGAATTTTGATTAAATCTAGTCCCAGGAAGCTTGATTCTTGGTACCTCCTGGAGCAGAGACAGTGGCTTCCAGTCACTTTCCTTGGATAAACAGGAAAATTATAAATGAGATCAGTGCGGTCAGTAAAATCACACCGAAACTACTATTCTCTAGTGCTTGGGTTGAAATAGAAGTTAATGATGTTTGGAAATGTAAAGAGTAATCCAACCCAATGCTTGCCACCTACTGTCTTGCCTTTAGGTCTTATTTTCAGAAAATATCTTTTGATAATCTGCTATATTTCTTGCTTCAGATTGATTTAGAAACCACTCTGGGTGATAATTATTTGTCAGAATAGTAGCATTATTCTTTGAACGATGAAAATCAAATTCTGGCAAATTTGTGAGAGTCTCGGGGAAAAGAGCCCTGGCTCATCTAGTCTATGATGTACAGTAGATCTTTGTGAGGCACTTATTGATGCCAGACCACAGTCTGCAAACTGACTACTTTATTTAACAAAATATCTTTCCTAATGCTCATTTTAGATCAGAGTTGCTGCCTGTGTTGAACTGATTGAAGTCAAGAATAACTAGAAACTTGTCATCCCCCCTGATATTATTTTTTTCCATGTGGGGCAATTGATTGGATCAATTGTTTACATGGTGTTGCTTCTGATCAGACCAGTCCTGACTTAAGTGGTCACATGAGGCATTTATTCTTATTGGTGCAATACTAGTGTCAATGTAAATGCAGTAATTGTTGCCATTTGTTCTTTATGCGTTCTGCTTGTCTTGTCAAACTGTCTGTGGTTCCTTTTGACCCCTGTCTCTCCCTCTGCTGTTCACTCTTACCCAGGTCTTCCAGACACTTCATGCCACAGGCCAGTCTTCAATGGTGCGAGACTGGGTGCTGCTGTCTTTGTCCAACTTCACTCAGAGGACACCAGTGGCCATGGCCATGTGGAGCCTCTCCTGCTTCTTTGTCTCAGCGTCCACCTCCCAGTGGATCTCAGCCCTGTATCCTTACAGAACATAGTGTAAATCTCCTGAACAGGATGGTCATTTAGGACATTGTGTTTTGTAGCATAGAGGTGTAATAAAGGCAGGTACACACCAAACCAACCTCATAAAACTACCAACATTGCCGGCTGACTGTGATATCATCTGTGTCTGAGCCAAAAAGGTACAGTGAAACACACTGCAGAGACTATGGTTAACATGTGTCCAAAGACCGGAAAGTGGGAGAGCTGGTCTCTCATGAACCATGCTCATAAATTTGTCCAGTTTTATGTTCTAAAAGTTTTATTCTTTTTAGATCAGGTCGTGAAAATACTAGTGTATTTAAATGTACAGCTGAGATTAAAATTGAGAATAGCCCTCTGTTTGCTCTTTAAACCTTATTTTCGTCATTTTGGTTCTCATCTTGTGCACTTGTTAGCTAAGCTGAACAGTTGAGATGTTGTTCTGCCACTACTTCAATATACGGTTTTGGCTGAAATTCTGGTGCCGAATGCCAACTGTATGAGGTACACTGAGGAAAAACTGGGCCACAGATGCTTTCTGATGGACTAACCCTGGAAACGGCTTACTGTTGGTTTAGTGTGTCCCAGCCCTGAATGCAACTAAAATTTCTTGCTGCTTACCAAACTGCGTTGTCCTTAACTCCTCTTGCTTCCAGACTGCCACATGTGATCAGCCGAATGGGCTCCAGTGAGGTGGTAGACGTCAACCTGTTCTGCCTTGTGGCGATGGATTTCTACCGGCACCAGATTGATGAGGAACTGGACCGTAGGGCTTTCCAGTCCGTCTTTGAGACTGTGGCCTCGCCTGGCAGCCCTTATTACCAGCTGCTAGGCTGTCTGCAGTCAGTCCACCCTGATACAACGCTTTGAGAGCATCAGACTGAGACGGGCATGGAGGTGCACGGGAAGGAAGGGGAGAAAAGTGGATTAGAGTGAGAAATTACATCTCCATGTGCACCTCTCCAGTGAGTTGTGATGGAGGGAAAGAATGTTTTATTATATAAAAAAAAAA
>JASGAT010394909.1:0-20138 GCA_030220025.1 Chelon auratus | reverse complement strand
TTTTTTTAAGCCATATGTGACTCTCACACTTCACACTGTGCTTGTGTTTTCTGCTAGCCCCGGCTCGTATCACCAGCAGCTGGGGATAAACAGAATCACCACACTTTCGTAAACTGTCAGTTCAGATTAAAACCTCCATCTGCGACCTATGATTTCAGCATTAAAGTTGATTAAATACACATAAAACTATGTGTACTGCTTCTTTTTAAATTAGGTGTCCTAAGAAATAAAAAAAACAACCTCTAAACAAAACCCAAAATAGCTGCCAGATCTCACACCAGTGTATTGTTCCCACATCTCAGATTCATTCGGCTAAAAACTGTGTAATTTCAGTCTGGATATGTGACCAAATAAAATTTTAATCTATGTTTTAGGTATCTGATTAAATGCCCAATGTCTAATTTCTCAACCAGCCTCCTCAGGTTGAACATTCACAACTGTACGACAGCTTTATGGGTGTAGCTCTCTGCAGTTTGCCTCGGTGAACCTTTTAATCTGGCTCAGCTGGAGTTGGATCATGTGACTGTGGAGGTCAGACTAAGTCATCTGATGCAGCACTATCCAAAGTCCCATAGGCCTTAAAAAGCCCAGAGGTGTGTTTTGGCTCTTTGTCCTGCTGAATAAGTAAGATGTAAGTCTGATGTCTCACTGCAGGATGTTGTGGGAGCCATGCTGTGTTAACTCGTCGTAGCCTGAATCGCAAATAAACCTAAACAACAGCAAAGCCTTCTTGGAAATTTCTTTATTCGCCTTTCTGTCTTTAAATAACAAATAACTGTTGTTGCTCTCTATTTTAAGTTCTTGGTTCCTTGCTGGTTAGTCGTGAAGGTACGCAGCGGCCACTGTGAAGTGTCTCAAATATCAAACATGGTAAAAAGAAAGAAATAAGCTCAGACTTAAGTGGTGCAGCATCAAACACACATTTAGTTTTCCTTGTGATCGCCGCAAACGACAAAAACGACCGTCTCGTATCATGATCTGCGCCGTTGCACCGAGTGTGTGAGCTCTGTGTGAGTCAACAGGAGTTCAGTGGGACGCTCGATGAGCAACTGACCTCGATGACGGTGCACGTTTAGCTCAGAGCTGCGTCCGCAGGCCGGTGATGTCATGGGAAAAATTGTCAGTGTGAGATCATATCAGGTGATAAAATAAAAATGGAACGAGTCGGCAGCGTTCTGTTGTTTGGCAAAACTGAATCAGAGCAGCTTTGATTATTTTTTTTGTGATTAGTTATAGAATTGGGCTTCTTTATCACTGACACTTAAACAAACAGTGTTATTCATTTTATTTCCCCTTGTTTCATCGGTATAGACATCGAAGTGACTTTTGCGTAATAAACTAAAGCGTTTCAGCAGCTGTTTCCACCTTAATAAAATTACAATAATCCCCAACAAATCCTCTTCCGTAGAATTGTAAATATTCTATATATTGCGACGAGACGTTGCATTGCACTGACGTAACGTCCATTTAATAATTCATATGTGGGGAAAAGTAAAAGAGGCTTAGCTGTGGAGGAGGAGAAAATCAATGAGAGCGCAGATGAGAACGAAAGAAGTGTATAGACTGTATATGTATATAAAGAGAGCGAGAGAGAGAAAGGAGGAGGAGGAGTGGAAAGAATCAGAAGAGACATGTGGTCAGGCAGATGATGGCAACCCCACCCAGGCCTGCTTCCTCTGTGTCTGCTCAGTCTAGTGATAAGCAAACTGAGGAGGAAGTCGAGCTTTGTCTCATCAGGACATGTGAGGAAGGATGATGGTTTCTGTTTGCTGAGGAGCGATCTGTGAAGCTTTGGTGTCGTTGTGAGGAGGATACAGCTTGAGGGTAGGTAGTTTGAGCCTTAAAGTTGAGTTAGAAGCGTCGTTATCTTCTCATCTAACTTTGGTTAAATTTCACGAGAGCAGTTGGTCGCATGCATAAATGAACCAGAGTGTTCTTTCATTTCCTCTTTCTCTCTTCCCTTTTCTTACAGCGGAGCCCAAAACCGCCTCCATCTAATAACTTTACAGCCACCGGACAGGACATAACTATACAAATATAGAGTTTATGGTTAATTTTGACCGAGTAGAGGGATCATGCGTCTCTCTCTCTTTTACCCAAAGTGAATAAAGCTGGCTACGTGTTACAGTTCGTCGCCCAAATTGGATTCTATCGGAGAGTCCCAGGATGCTTCCAGTCCTATTAAGCTCTGGCATGAAGCCGCAGTAGCTCCCCCTCCCCCTGACAGATAACCAACTTTCCCCAAGAGCTAGAGGAGGAAGACTGGAAACCTGGAAGAGCGCCCTGTCTTGAGGCGGGAAGCAGGACTTGGCTTCAGACGGTAGATTGTAAAGCCTGCAGCCTGCTTGGACGTTCTCCTCCTCCTAGCTTATTAGCGTTACTAAAAGACTTGTCCAGCTGACTGCTAGTTTTGTTTGTTGGACGTGTGGATGCTGCCAACAGGGTTCTTGTGGAAAACTATCCAGTTGTAAGATTTTCCAGCTCAGGGGGAAAGCCCATCCTGGTACAAGCATGGAGGGTCTTGAGCAGCTTGACGTAGTGGGCGATATCAGCCCGGCCCTGGAGGCCACGGAGGACTTCGTCCACTGCATGGACAGGATACAGGGCCAAGGTCCAAGCCAAGCTCAGACAGTGAGCCTCCAGCCGACTCGGCAGCCTAAGCAGCTGCAGGAAGTGTCCAGTGCGGCGCTGGGGAAGCTGAGCTCCAGCGGTGTGTGGAGCCTGCTGGCTGGAGAGCAGCCGGAGGTGGGGCCCCTCGGCTTGGCCTGGACCGACAACTTCAGCGTGTTGGGGCTGGGGATGGGCTTGAGGCACGGCAAGAGGAGCAGGGCTCGTTCCACCAATGACCTGGCGGCCCATAGCAAGGAGTGCACCGCCAACACGGCCAACTCCTCCTCCAGCTCGGTCTTTAAGAAGGGACACAACCGGTCCAGGTCAGATGTCAACTACCGGCCGTCCGCCTACACCGACAACGGTCTGCCGACGGTGGACTGCAACACGCTGAAGAACATGATTCTCAACCATCAACAAGATGGTAAGTCATTTATACAGAGTGAATGTGTCCGTGTGCCATCTCATGTAGATATTAATACAAAATACATTTGTCCAAGTCTTTTTGCTCAGTGATAGTTATAATAGAGCTAAATCAGTTAGTGTAAAATGTATTGTGAGCAAAGTTTTTGGACATTGGCAGCTTGGTATTCATTAAAAGATCATGTATTAACTTTCTTGCGTTAAGTTTGAGTGAATAGAAAAGTTCAACTGGACCTGTTTAAGTTTCTTTAAGACGTTTCACCACTCATCCAAGTGGCTTCTTCAGTTCTAAATGACCGGTGGGTTGGGGTTGAAGATGAAGACCATGCTACTGTGACATGTAAAATGTGTAAGTCACTCACCTGAAAAGACATCTCTATCCCATCTTACAAACACGCTGTGGAGTACTATTAAATGCTATTGTTGGTGCCTGTTTTTATACAGGCTGTACGTATCTGCAGCGCACAGTATGTAGCATATGAGCTGTCTGTTCTGAGCGTATGTATTCAGTCATTCGTTCATACCTGTTGTGTTTTTGTCAATGTCGACTTGCCCGTTGTCACATAATAGTCGACAAAGTCGTGTAATGTTACTGGTGGGGGCTTGGGGTTTTATGAAGAACATCAGTGGGTGGTGCCCACCTGAAACTCACATGACCAGCTGTTCTTTTCACAGGATTTTATGAGACTATGGGGGGGTTGGGGGTTGTGGCATGCAGCATAAATAAGAGTATAGGATATAGATGGCACATGCTGCATGAGAGAGTGACAATAAATTAACAAAAAAGTAGGGCTGAACGATTTGAGAAAATAATCTAATTGCGATTTAATATACATTGATTTGTGGTATTTTTTTAAGTGCTGGAACAAGTTTGTAGTGTTCACCCCGTGAAGTAGCAACAGGAGCACAGCGTGCTCTGCACGACGCCTGACGCTGCGCGGCATCTTCTTTTTTGAAACCAAAATAGTTCCACACCACCGACGTGCTGTTCCTCTTCGAGAGTAAAGTCTCAGCTGTGTCCGTTTCTGACTGTTCCGTCGAGCCAGAGGCCGTAGCGCAACAGGTTAAAGGGCAGCACGAATGTTGATGTAGCCGAGTTCTCCGCGCTTTCGCTCGCGTCACGTGACCACCTTGTAATCGCGCAAGCTGCGGTTAGAAAATCGCGTTTTATGATATTGCGATATTCTGTCAGAAATGCAATTAATCGTTCAGCCCTACAAAAAAGAATGGATACAGCTAGTAATCAAAATATTGATTGTAAAACAAGCTTAGTGGGTATACAGGGTGCTAATGAAGTTACTGTTATAGGTATAAACAAATGCATTAAATGGTCAATACTACCGTAATTTCCGGACTATAAGGCGCACCTGAATATAAGCCGCACCAGCTAAATTTTGGGGAAAATACAGATTGTTCCATATATAAGCCGCACCCGACTATAAGCCGCAGGTGTTGTTTAATTACAGTAAGAGTTTCTTCTACCACGGAGGGGATTGTCGGGACAGAAATGACTGTTTGGAAACGCAAAAACACAATAAATCATCAATCAATCGATCAAACTTTCACATCTTTGACATTACAAACAGCATTCGTGCAGTGCACAAGTAATACAACTTTGCGCTCCTAGCGCACTTCCTGCAGTCAAAGTACCGTAGTGCAGTATAACAAAAAAGTGCTTGCCTGTAACACGGCAGCAAAAGTGCAGTAACCCGGCTGCTCAACAAAATAACCAGCATCTTTTTCGAAAACAGCCAACACAGCAGTAAAGGTGCAGTAACACGGCCGTTTACTGTATCAAAATAACCAGCCTACTATACCGGAAAAGTCAGCCAGATCGATCGCCTTTAACTTAAAAGCAGCTCTCGTACTGCATTTGGTGCTCACTTGGTTTGTTTTGCTCTCGTTACCTGGCGCGAACTGTCTGTCTCGTTCTTGCGCTTCCATGATAGTGCGCCCCTGGTGACCGTTAGCTGTAAAGATCCATAATTCGTTGTACAAGCCGCAGGGTCCAAAGCAAGTGACTAAAGTAGCGGCTTATAGTCCGGAAATTACGGTAGTTCTGTTACAGGTTAATTGGCTGTTGGATGCTCTTCAGATTAACCCGGGTTAACAGATGGTCCAAAATAAAAGCCTGCCAGTTATTGTTGTTCAGAAGTGAAGAAGTCTCTTGGATGAAGCTGAAACAAGACAAGAATACTCCAACAAGTCCTGTTAATTTTGTTTTAAAGACGCTGTGACCTGGGTGACTAAAGGCTCAATTAAGGTACTGTGGGACATAGACGCCGTAACCTACGCATGTAGCCAACGCCGGTGTGAGCCATTCATACTCGTGCACTCGCACTCTCTTATTTACAAGTGTATGTAAATGATGTAGCTGCTACACTGTTTTACGCTAATGTGTATATTTTCCAATTTGGGTGAACTGACCCTTTAATCACATTGGATTGGCTTAATTGAGCACTGAAGTCTCATTGAAGATGATGTCATGTCCTCTGGTGACCAGCTCATTGAACCTGAAGTTAACTCTAGCCAGAAGGCTGGCCCTTACCTGACGGATACATCCAGCCCTCCTCCCCCTTTTTTGCTCTGATTGACCGCCCGTTCAATTAAATGCTTTCTCAGCCTTTGAGGGGGGCTTTTTCGGGAGGGAACAGAAGTCCTGGACTATTTGTGCTGCAGATCGGGGCGTGTGCCGTACTTGGGTTGAAGCATCCTCAGAGAAAGCAATAATGACAGAAGATGATGATAACTTGAAATGACACAGCTGTGCTATGACAGTCCGTATTCAGGCGGAGTGGCCAACACACACACACACACGTGTACACACACACACCATTTGTTTGTGTGTTTTGGCTATCTGAAGGCCTAAGGAGATCCTAAGGGATCCTGAGGGATAATAGCCTGTAATCCTGTCAGCAAATGGACTCAAATGAGGCGAGAGAAGAGGCAACCCAATTACCCGGCCCCTGATACTGGCAGGATTATTTAGTATTAGCATATGTGTGAAAAGACATCAGGCTATTTAGTTTGGCTCGATGTGTATGAAAGGAGAGAAGTAGGAAAAGGACGGTAATAAGCAGAAGGCAGAGTCATTTAGAGCAGCCTCGCAATGTCTCTTCATTCACATTTAAAAAAAAAAGTGGCCTGTTTGCCTTTCCATTAGTGACAGCTGTGGATGTTTAGATGGTAAATAGAAATGATGATCACTACTTTATATACACAATATTAATGCATATATAGAACCAAATAGGTTTTATGTATTACTTTTATGTGAGTTCGGTTCGGTTTTGAACTATTTTCTAATATTATAAAGGAAATATAATTGAAAAAAAAAACACGATGTGCAACCCAGTTTTACCTAAAACAAATTCATAGTAAACTACAGGGATTAAACAAGGCAGGACTTAGAAATAAGAATATACAAATGCTTTGTAAAATTGATTCAGATGTGTCCATAACTGTTTACCAGGATTTATTTTTGAGAAAGTAATCAGAATAGAGCAGAGATTGAGTTGTGCTGTTGGGTTAACGCAGAGTTGGTGACTCAGTGGCAGAACAAGTGAACCCCTGCCTGATGATGCATTCAAACGCAGCAAATTTCCTTCTCACTTTGACCACTGGAGATTTATTTGGGCCATCTTGATTATCCACAAATACCTGTCCTGACTGATAGTTTGAGTATTTCTTGTATGGCTCCTTAGACACACTATATATACATGTAATAAACTTGTTATATCCTAGACACGTAAGCATCTGTCTGAGTGAATCCAATTCCTTTGGGTCCTATGGGTTGAGGAGAGGGGCCTCATCATGTGGATCATCCCACAGATACTTGATCAGTTTAGGATCTAGTGAATTTGGAGGCCAGGTCAACACCTTGTGCTTTTCTTCATGTTTTTTTGAGTTGTTCCTAAAGCTGTGTCAGGCTGCATCCTGCTGGGGATGGCTGCTGCCATCAAGGAGTGCTATGGGGTGGGGGTGCCTGGTCTGGTCTAGGTGGGTGCTACATGTCTAAGGAACATCCACATGAATGCCAGGTCCAAAAGTTTCTGGGTTCCTTAACTGGGTATGTGTGTATCCATGCTTTCAGCGAATAAGAGAGACTTTGCAGCATGTTTGAAATCATTTACCTCAATACATGGCACTGAACAACACTGTCTTTGGTTCTGAAACAGCAGTCGGTAGAGATCCATTAAATACATCAGTTGTTACAATAGTCTACTGCACCCCAAATATCTGTATTTATTTGCATACAGAGTCTGAAATTGAGATTGGACCTCAATTGCTGCTTGGGGACGCATGTGGAGATGAATTTTAATGCCAGGTGTCACCACAGGTACTTAAAGCTGGCAAGTTGTGATGCCTAGGACGGATGTTAATCTGTCTTTCAGTGTAAAGAAGCGTGTAATATTATGCAAAAGTTTGCGTCTTGATTGACTCGAAGGCAGCAGTGCTGGAGCGTTAGTTAGCAGCACTGAGAGTGAATTGTTAATTCTGGTCGTAGGCCTGTATGTGAGCGTATATATTAGACTATTACTATGTGTGATGTCAGAACCTACCAGGTAGAGATGAAGGCTAATTGAACAGAGCAGTTTTCCTCGCCACAATGCCTAATTCTCATCGCAAACCCTCCCAAGCGTGGAGACTGCCAATCAGCCAGACTTGATTCCAGCTTAGCTTATTTGCATATTCATTTGTTTCCTTCAACAAAAAGGTCTGTTAACATGCAAACTCCAAGACCTAGACTGACACCACGTCCGCTTCTGTTTTGATAAGATTGATGAGGCGCTGGACTCGCCACCGTTAAGTTAACAGGAGCTCCGAGGGATATAGCTTTTCCTTTTCCCTCCTCGAGTGCTTCAGCATGTTAAAGAAACTAAATGCAACATTTGCCAATTAGACTGTAATTGGCGGCGGTTTTCAATTAAATTAGTTTGTCAGGCTGCTTTAGGCGGTGAGGGTAAGTGATTGTTGTTATGTTTAAGTAAACCAGTCTGCCCAGTAAGCACTGATTTAAGGATTTGCCAGTCAGAAGTTGTCAAGATATTACGTTGATAACACACCAAACTGTGTTTGTTGTGGCAACCAAATGTGGTATTGGATTTGTTTAGTGGGATTTATTTACCCATTTGTCTCATCTGACCAGGTTGTCGACACTCAGGCACTACAGTTTATGAACATTTAAACTACTATACTAAAGTTTATTATTTAACGACTGACCCAGTTTTGTGTCTAACCAAAGGTCATGCCTGTTGTCTGGACTCTCTTTAATCCAGGAGAAAACACAGTTTAATCATGGCGAGACGGAAAGAGAATAAGAGGAAAACAATTGAGCCTTTAGATTAGGAAAGTGGGACAGGCTGCCAACTGGCCTTTTTAAAAACACTGTTTCTTCCTGCTTTGTTGATAAGAAACATTGTCAGTGGAGGACGCTCTTGGATGGCTCTCTCTTTTTAAAATACCCATGCCCAAACCTCTGATGAGCTTCCTTCTTAGGAAACAGGCTGACCTAGATGATGGCTCCTGGGATCAGTTAGAGGTATTATGACTGAAAAGAAAAAGCTGCATTAGCAGATCAATGAAAATGCAGTACATCAAGATGGAATTAATCTGTAACTCAGAGGGAACCAAGTGTACGCTGAGAATATTTAGACGTGAAGGCCTGTCATGTTCAGATTTGTCAGAGATGTGTCTCCTACGCCATTAAAAGCCATTTGAGTGGCTTATTAACTACTGCTATTTATGTGCCAATCAAAAAAGAGAATGTCACTTTATTATATTCTGTGTTAAGATAACCTAAAAAAAATGTATAGTATTGTGATAGTATGTCCATCAAGCTATTAACCATCTACTGGAATATCAAAAAACTACAGCTACCAACATCTACAAACGGGTCAAGATACGAACTTTTCGGAGCCAGCTGTTGAGCTTCATTTCATGTATAGTGGAATATTCCTTTTCAGGACATGTGTTGGTAAAACACAATACAATTCAATAGTATAATTGTACCACAAACCAGAGCCTGTAATATTTAAATACTTTGGAATCAACCATAACATTCATGAAGCTAAGATTATAAAACTTATAAAACATTTGTTTTCACATTAGTGTACCTAATGTACCGGCAGATTTTCTAAAATCACTTGCCTCTAGGGACAAGGTTTCGCAAGAATTTTAACGACATCTGACATTATTTGCTGCCGCAGAAGCTGTAACTAGTTGGCAAGTGTTGCAAGAATGAAACGCCTTCTCATGAACACACATGTATTACTCATGTCTCACTTCTCCATTTTCTGTATTTTCCCCTCCTCCTCCTCCTTTATGTTCCTTTCCAGCTGATAAAAGCAGCAGCAGTAGCAGCGTGGTGAAGCAGGGCGAGATGGAACAGCGCGAAGGGCCCCGTGGCCGATGGACGCCCTGCCATGTGGAGTTGACGCCTTGCGAGCTCCGGCTGTACACTCTGGACAGCAGTGCCAACCGCCAGCTGGGCACCGCCTACTCGCTGTCACACTGCCAGAGCGTCATCTCACCAGCACCCTGCAGCCAGAGCAGTCAGATCACGCCGCCCGCCGACCAACGCACGCTCCAGGCTTTGTTCTTCAACAGTACACGCCTCCAGCTGAGGGCCACCAGCCAATGGGAAGCCATGGAATGGAGACGGATCATGTGGGAGAAGGTGCAGGCGGCCAGACCCGTCAGGAAGGAGATCCGGCAGCTTAAGACCGGAGTGGAAAAGCAACAGGTCGCTAAGTTTCCTGCTCCCATGTCCCCCTCCTCGTCTCCGTCTCCGTCTGGGCTCGACACCAGGCCCGATGGCGAGAGCGACACTCCGACATCAGGAGAGGCATCGCTCTCTCTTCAGCCTAATTCTGTTGTCCTCAGTAGACCCACCACGCTCCCTCTGTTCACCCAGCGCTGCCAGGACGTCCTCAAAGCAGGTCTGCTGCACCAACTGATGGATCAGAACAACTGGCGGGCCTTCACCTTCGTCCTGACAAGATCTGCTCTCCAGGCCTTTCCTACTGAAGGCCGTGGATCTGTGTCCAAGCCTGTCCACCAATACTCACTGGCCTCCTGCTCGTCTGTGCAGCATGACCAGGAGCTAGAGAACGGAGAGCCATGGGCTGATAGAGGAGCATTTTTCCAGGCTGTTTTCCCCAAAGAGGCCCTCAGACTCAGGGCAGAGGATCAACTCAAGGCCCAGGAATGGGTGGAGGCCTTGCGGGACGCAGTCGCAGCACAGAGGCCTGCGCAAGAAGATGGAAGAAACTCAGGAGAAGGACCTTCCAATGTTCAAGGGTTGCTGTTGAGACCGAAGCCATCCAGGGATAGGAAGCACAGGGAGGCCCAGAGAGCCAAGCGGCAGTCGGTCACCACCAGTTTCCTCAGTATTCTCACCTGTCTGGCTGTGGAGAAGGGGCTCACTGCTCAGAGCTTCAAGTGTGCAGGTGAGTGGCAAATAGAGTCACGCTTGTACCGTACATGCACACACACACACACAGGTTCACAAATTGTTGAATACGCTATTTACATGGCTCCTAATTAGGCTGTTTGCATAGTTCTCTATTCACGTCTTTTTTAAATGTCCAACACATCGATTAGAAACTGCAAGGCTTCCACAGTCACGACTAACCTTGCCTAGTTGGATCAGACGACATTAGTGTTGGCGCGCAGAAATATTTTCACACTTCCTCGACATTCATGAAAGAAGAACCTTGCGAATGTGTGAAAAACCTTTTGGCCTTATGTGCCAATAAGAAGCGTTAAAGGGAAGGAAGTGGTCACCGCCTTGAAACATTGTGCGTAGACGTGGTTCCAGAACAGATGAAACACCCGTTGTGTGTTTTTTTTCCCGCATTTCTCCATACGTGGATGTGTTCAGGCGTGTTTGTTGACGCCTACATTCGTTGATGTGAGCCACATTAACTTTTCCAAAGCAGTGCCACATCTCCAAACATCAGATAATCAACAGATATTATCCGTCATCGTCCCCAAGTCATATTGTTTCTTCCATTTGAGAAGCGTGCAGATATGTTACTGTTGCTACCAAGCGCTGACCGTCCATCCAGGAAACCCCAGAATTGAATCACGACCAGATCACAGTAAACATTTGGGATTGGTCCAATCAGCTGTGCCGGTTCACTGGTTTAACTCATGACCAGTATGTCTATAACAACAGCAAATCAACATTTGAAATAAACGCCAGCTGCAGTAGGACGAATAATATTTGTGCACGTCGCATTTTTCGTTCCGTCAGTTCAGTTTCTTTTCCCCAAACCACTGGCTCGCCACTTCTTCCTGCTCGGTTCCCACACCGTATCGCTTCGAAAGCAGAACCAAGAGGATTTGTAATGGGCTTGACGCGTCTTTGCATTTAATTTTCATCAGAAATGCTTCACTCTCTTCAATAGCTGAAGGATCCAACCAACTCTGTGACGTAGTCTATGACATCACTTTAAAAGGTGACTCACTAGCTAGCAAGCTAGGTAGACCCTAACCTGATTTTAGCAACTTTTTAATATTTGACTAAGGTGTTATTCATGATATAGTTCACAGTATCAGGACCAACACATGTACGTTTCATTTCCCCTTTAAAGTTGGGCATTTTAACAAAGAGGTCTATTTGGATTGACTAGCTTTTGTCGCTTGATCATGTCATGTGCTCTTCAGTTCAGCACTTTACAGCAAAGTTACACTAATCAGACATAACATTATGACCACTGACATAATTACAATGATCTTCTGACAATACAATGTTCTGCTGGGAAACTTCTGGACCTGGCATTCATTCATGTGGATGTTCCTTAGACATGTACCACCCACCTGGACCAGACCAGCACCCCCACCCCATAGCAATGACACTCCTTGATGGCAGCAGCCATCCCCAGCAGGATGCTACCTTTGCTAGCTTTTGGTTCTTCTTCACTGTTGTCCCAAAGGGTACTACTTCGAACATTAAGGTGACTTTTTGTGCGTGTTGTGTCGCCGTATCGTTGCCCAGTTTTGTTGCTCTTCCTTTCAAATCTAATCTACCCAAATTCCAAATCATCAAATATTTGAGTCCAGCTCTACCAAACAGTACTGTAGACCTAGAATTCTGTTAATTTAGCTTAATAAGCTTTAGAGTTGCGGCTGGGTGCTACTTTACCACAGCGTTAATTAATTGTATTTCCCAAACTACATCCAACTGAACACATACTGTAAATGGCGGCTGCTCTCTTTAATGATTCTACCTGTTCCCGTTATTTGCCTTTATTCAGTGTTCAGTCTGATCCCCTTTTTTCCAGGACCATTACTGCCTCCATCTCCTTTATTATTATTCCTCTGAGTCTCCATACCAGGCCCTTGGACAGCCCCATAAATGGCTGGCGGTGCTTTTACTCTCCCTGGGTGTGAAACGTGGGCTTCCTCTCCCACTCCCCTCTCCCCCGCTCTCTCTCTCTCCCTCAGGAGGGTTTTGAATAATCACCGCTCACCTCCCTTTTTATTTGTAACAACTGGCTTATTAATGCAGGGCCGTTTTTGAAAGGCCAGCTGAAACAGGAACAAGAACAGAGGCCGTCTGGGGGCAACTGATGATAATTGGTAGGCTTAAAGCACCGGAGGAGAGGAAAAATGGATGAATGAGTGAATGAATGAGGCCGAGTGAAAGCGGCCTGGGGATGCTACAGTGGTCAGCCGCTGTCGTCGTTGTTTGTTTGAAGGGTTTCTGGGCAGAGCTGGATGGACGGGACAGCTGGATACGTCCATTTTCTATACAGAGCGCACCTCTGCTCGCTGAGGCCGCTTATTGCCCTCCTTTTTCCTTTCCTCCCTTTCTTTCTTTCTTTCTTTCTTTCTTTCTGTCTTTCACCAGTTCATTCACACTCGCAGCCTTTCCCTCTTTTTGTTTCCTTTTCTCCTGCTGTCACCCCCTCATTTATTTCACTGTATCCCTTCTGAGTCTCCTGCCGTGTTAGCGGGTCCTGAAAAGTTTTTTCACAATTTAAATTTCAAAGCCTTAAAATTGTTGGAGGTCTCCAGCTTTACTTTTTAATTTCATTGTTAGCCACTCGTCAGGAAACGAGGACTCTCTGACTATCTGTTCTTAATGAATATTTACAGAATGACATGCTTTTGCACCGTTTAGCATGAGATGTCAATAGAGGACCAGAATACTGAAAGATCGATAGATCCTGTATGAACCTAATTCATCAAAGAGATTGATCCTCTCTTGTTTACCTCAATGCAAATCTGATTATTCGTTTAGGGAGCCCCTACTTTAAACAAGATCCCTTGATGGTTGCGACCTCGGTGCCTGATGTTCAGCGAGCTACTTTGGTTACCAATGTTTTTTCTTTGAACTTGTTTCAAGCGCCCACCACCCCACCTTTGCATATGCATGCTACTTCCATCCATACATATCGAGTGATTGGTTATTTAACATCAAAATGTGAAATGTATTCAACTAATTACATATGGGAATTGCTGCCTTTTAGATTCCTTTTGATGGAAAATGGTTGTTCGTTTGAAGGCTGTGATTCCCCCCCATAACCCCGTAACCCTGTGCCACACACACACACACACACACACACACACACACACAGAGGCGCGCACATTGTGTAGATTGTGCAGAATGCGTCCTCAGGTCTGGTGATCCCCACTGTTGTACCGGAGCACATTCTCAGGCCCCTGGAGACCATGTGAATCTGTCGGGGACAGTGGGGGGACTCTGGGGGTGAAGTGGGAATCGGTAGATATGAGGGAAGTGAGGAAGTAGGAGGTGGGTTCACATCAAAAGATGGAACGTTTCTCTGTCTAACTCTAACTCTCATACACAGCGTCTTACTTACAGGACTCTCCATTTGTCCCAATTTTCATTTGAGTGTCGGTCGGTGTGAATGAGACACATCAAAGCTCGGGCTTCTCTTGTCTTTTCAGTTTTAATTCACACATGTACATGACACACACACACACACACACACACACCAGTGTCCTGTCAGAGGTGTGGTGGTTTGAACCAGTGGCGGGCAGATGAAAGCGCGAGCTCCTTTTTTTGCCGCGAGGTCACCTCTCTCTCCCTCTCTCCTCTCTCTCGCTGGCTGTCTGTATCGCTGTGTCTCTCGCTCGCTCACTGTGAGCAGGTCAAAGTGACCCTCTCTCTCTCTCTCTCACTACAGAGAGCCGCAGTACAATCGGTGGACCTTTTGAGCTATGTTTGAATTCCCATTCATCTTTTCCCTGTGTCCCTCAATCTCTTCATCCCAGAAAGACGCATAAAAGATCAGAGACGGGTGGAAAATGCAGTTGTTACACTGCTGATAAAGGAGGACGTGGTTCAAGACGATGCACTGACGCAATTAATGGTGTCAATTATGTAATTGTGTCGATTTGCGTGGAATATGTCCACTGCTAAGTTTGTTTATGTGCACATAAACTTATAAAATTAAGCTAAAACTAAACCAATTTAATAGCTGAAACTATGAATAGTTTCTCTAAAAATTAACAGCACCGTGCAGCGGGATTTGGGTTCAGAAAGGAAAAGGTAGTGGTAATACCATCTGTAAATGTTTGTCGTAATAATAATAATAATATGTCCAGTATGTTAAGATGGAGGAGAGTTGTGAATCCAACAATTTGACAGCAAGTAAATAATCAAAATTCTGGATGAATTATTTTTTTTGCATGCTTCAGTTGGTATATGCTGTAATTAATGACTTTATTTACTAGCTAATTAAAATTCAGCCAGTTGCTCAGCTGCACCACCTACAGGAAAGGCAAGTAGCTGCAGCACATTTTAAAGTGTACACCCATGGTTAAAAATCTGCCCCCTGCAGGCAATGACAGTTACAGCAGCTGTTTATTTTGTCATAGCATGCATATTATTCTAATAAAAAATAAGCTTTACCAAATTCTAGTTGTTGTAAGTTATTTTTAAATAATAATATCTTTATAAACACTGCAGGTTTAACAGAAAACTCATCAGATAGGCTGATTATTTGTTTGGGATCAAACAAATCAAAAATACAAATTTCAGACACCAAAAAAACAGTAGCAAAAACAGAAGGTCTTTATGAATCTGCTCAAATACAGCTGCACTTATACAGCTGCATGATGCTGGTTGGGTTTGGTTTCAGAAAATGTATGACAGACTTCTCTCATGAGAATTTAAAAGCTCTGTTGGAGTAATTTGACTGTCAAGAATGAAAATCTGCAAAAACTCTTTAAACTACCTTTTATACTATTACTTATGTAATCATGATGCTTTATTTTGTATAGTTCCTAAATATATCTATCATATTTTTGTAGAAATACAATAGACATACAACTTCACCATCTGTCTTTATTATGTTTTCTCTTCTCATGGCTGAAAATGAATGCATGTTTTAGGGAAGTTTTGCTGCTTTCTGAGGTTTTAATCAAGACCATTTCACTATCATATTTATATACTTTGTTCTGTTGTATTCTTTGATGTCTTCCATAGAGCCCCCATGCATTTCCTATTGAGGCTTTACTGCTTGTTTTACTGTGCAGAGCGGATGATAGAGCTGCCGCAGCTGTGGTCAAAGTCCTTTTCCCACCACGTGCCTGAATGTGTGGGTGTGTTCTCTTCTTTTACTCATGATATAGAATTTGAGGTTAAGGTTGAAGTTTGTTATTCAGTTTGCAAGTGCTTTCAGGCTCCATACGTATGCGTCTTTGTTCCTCCGGTCCCAGCAGCGGCGGACCAAATTTGAGGCCACAGTTGGCCAGAAAGCTGGTCTGGTGGTCAGCTGTTTCCTCGAAGTGACACAGTGTTTCCCTGACTGTTGTCCATCCCCTCGGCCGGCTGGCTCCCAACCACTCGACTGTGGTTTTTTTGAAGGAGCATACACCCCAACAACAGCATGAGCTCATTGCTGTAATTAGCCTACCTAGATCCGAGTTACACATATGTATTCCATCATGGGTCCTTCAGTAAGATAAGACTTTCCCCTTTTCTCTTTGAATCCACAAGCAGCAGTTTAAACCAAAACTAAAACAAAAATCCATTGCTTAAACTTTGGGAAAGTCTTAAAAATAGATGCTTATAATTTATCGATTATTGTTTGGCACACAAAGAAAATGTTTAAACCCATGGCAGTACGATGTGCCAGATCACATCTGGACGTAGGTTGACTCATGTTGTGATTAGACATGTGCAGATGGCCCACATTCTCTAGGAAACATTAGCAAAAAGTTAAAAGCCTAACTAACTAAAGCTGCTTTAAAGCCCATAAAGAAAGCTTTTTAAGATTCTCAAAGGCCCAGTGTGGCTTATAAGATGAAGATCATGTCACTGATTCAAGTTGCTGAGTTGACGGTATATGCAGTATATAAAGATGGCCGTCGCCATCTTGGCATTGCTAAATTCGGCATAACTTAATTCAGTTCAATTAAATTTTATTCATATGGAGTCAAAAACAATACAAATTGTCTCAAGACGCTTTATAACACCTGGGCTGAAGCTGTCAGAGGAAGCACAAAGGTGAGGGTGGCAAACAAAAACTCTCTTTTAACAGGAAGAAACCTTGAGCAGAACCTTAAGCTCATGTGGAGGGACCCATTTGCTTGAGATAGATAAAGAAAGAGAAGAGAGCAGCAGGAGGAACGAGATAAGGAGGGAGGGACACACGGCTGTTAACACGCTATGCAGAAGTAGCACAAAAATGCAGGAGTAGGAATAGAGAAGAAATTGGACAAGAAATTAGAGGATAGGCGCTTGGTGCGAGACAGAGCTACTTACTTCTTATAGTATTTTTGTACTATACGTAGTTAGCTAATGTTATTCTATATTTATACTTATTACTGTTTCCGCTATTGGCATGCATCGGGACCAGAGAAAGTAATTTCGTTCCACCTCATGTACCAACATGTGTTGAAATGACAATAAAGAATCCTTGAAGAAGAAATTAGAGGATAGGCGCTTGGTGCGAGACAGAACTACGTACTTCTTGCTATTTTTGGACTATACTTAGTGAGCTAATGTTATTCTATATTTATACTTTTTACTGTTTCTGCTATTGGTGTGCTTCGGGACCAGAGAAACTAATTTCGTTCCACCTCATGTACCAGCATGTGTTGAAATGACAATAAAGAATCCTTGAAGAAGAAAGTAGAGGATAGGTGCTCAGTGCATCATTCCCCAGCATCTTAGGCCTGTAGCAGCATAACTAAGGGATGGTTCAGCCCCCCCCCAGCAAATTAAAAAGTGGTCCAGGAGGAGGTGTATTAGGGTGACACCGAAGCAGGCAGCTAGAGACCTTTGAAGGCACCTACCTGTCACTCAAAGCAACCATGGCCTTAATTTAAATGGGTGCGTTATATAAATTAAACCCTGTACAGTTGTTGTGATTGAAGAAATTGGCTATAAAGGTTAACACTTTTTTGTGTTTACCTGGCTGTAAACATATTCATTTAGCAACTTATTTCTGCTGTAAAGATGGACATTTTAGCATGGAGGTCAATGGGGCTTGATTATTTTTTGGAGCCAGCCTCTTGTGGACATTAGAGGTACTGCAGTTTTTTGGCACTTACCAGTGTTTGCTTTATTTTTCAGGTCTGCGTGCTGGCTCTAAAGCTGGTAATCAATGTTGTCAGAGAGGCGAAATGTAAATTTAAATGTAATACCCAACTTCATCACAACCAGCGGAGTGAAAGGCCAGTTTTAACGTGACAGGACTCATCAGTGATCTAAAGATAAATCAGCAGATTTTCTGATTTTATTTATTTTTTTTACACGATTGTCAGTAACAGTCCACCATTTAGTCTCTTGAGTGGAGCACCAACAAGAGTTTTGTTTTTCTTTTGGACAGATAAAGAAGGAATCCAGCTCTGAATGCTGATTAGACCATTGTCTGCCTTTTTCCAGACGTCAGATTGTCGTCTCTGATAGAAAAGTAGCTGGACAAACTTCTCTTTATTGTCTGCACTCATTTGTTCTTGTTTGATCTCCTTCTTCTCTTTCATGCAGTTAATTCATCCGTCTCTCAGTAGCTCTTTTTATTCTCTCTTTCCTCTTATTCAGTTGTTCGGTCCATGTTGTTTCTTACGTTGAAGCTCCACTGACAAACATGCTGACACATGTCCCTCTTCCTCTGTCATTTCTTCTTCTTGGTAGCTTTCTTAAGCCTCTGTTTTCCCAAACGCTAGATAACAATCTGCTGTCTCTTTTCTTCTCCACCTCCCTTAATTTGATGTTTTCCTCCAGACCCCATGTCCTCTAAGATGGTGTGGATAAGGGACACCTGTTGCACTGCTGCGGCGCTCTGCTGTTTGGGGAGGTGTGTGTGTGTGTGTGTGTGATCAGAGAAACAGGTCCGGGTGTTTGGGTGAAGAATGGACTTTAAAGAGCCTGGAAGACAAAGCAGAGTGGGGAAGTTATCAGGCTGAATAGAGCAGAAGATCTGTTGGTCTTTTAGGTCCAACAAAGCTCTTTCTTGTTGAAGTCTGCGGTGTTGTGACTACTGGGTTAAAACCACGACTCTTGTTATCTGGTGAAAGCTTCAGATGAATTAGGAAGAAGATGCACTAAACATGAACTGTTGGTGCAATATTTCAGAGAGTGCACTTGGTAAAAATCAAGCACAGTATTTGTTTTTATGGATGACACGCTGACTCGACGTCGGGTTGCCAGTTTTGGGCCTGGTTGAAACATTAAGCTCACAGCCACAACATTAAAACCAGGAGAAGTAAATAACATTGACCATCTTGAGGCAGTATGAAAATATGTTCAGCTGGGAAGCATTTGGACCTGACCTTCACGTGAATGTTATTTAAACATTTACCACCCACCCCATAGCAATGACACTCCTTGAAGGCAGCAGCCATCCCCAGCCTGACACAGACACATGCAAAAACGGTTTAGCAAAAACTAAAAAACACATGAAGAACCTGGCCTCCAAATTCAGTAGGTCCCAAACTGATCAAGTATCTGTGGGATGATCCACAGAGGCCCCTCCCCTCAACCCATAGGACCCAAAGCCTCCCCATTAACAACAACATTCTGTTGCCAGACACCACAGGACACCCTCAGAAGGCCCATGTCCGTTCTCTGATGAGTCACAACTGCTTTAGAGTCACAAGGGAGGCCTACCCAATATTAGGACGGTGGTCATAATGTTATGCCTGATCGCTGTGTATAGCTATTATTTTGCATGGATGCTCAGGACAACCTGTGCATAGCCTGAGTAGAAAATAAATGTTGTAACCTGCTCATTACGTGTTTTTTATGATGATTATCTAACATAAAAAACTGAGCAATTACCTCCACACATTGTCCCGATTCTGTACGGGTCGTGATCACGTCGTCCGGTCACAGTTCATTTTATACCGTCTTGTTTATCATCGACGAGTTTACCCGGCCCGATTAGTCTGGTATTTAGTGAGGGGCAGTAAACTGACACATATTAACACCAAGTTGTTTCCTCTACAACCTTTGTCATCTCCTGATCTCGCTTCCTCGCCACCTGCTTTATCGCACTGTTAACACCAAGACCGCGCTTGTGCAACACTCTGACGTGAAGCAACCAGTGATTACTACAAATAAACAGACTTGAGGCCGTTGTTTTACGATATGCAAGTCCTAGATAACCCATATTACGAAACCGCACTTTTATTTGGTTTCCTCATGAGAACTGAGAACACAAGAGTATTACGTTTACACTGTATGTTTAATGGTAAAGCACATACATGTACTCACCCACTGACTTTCTCCAGGTTGTCAGCGTCCAGTCGGTCTTTCCAAGGGAAAGGCAAAGGTCTGTTACTACAGTGGCTGGTACTACTGCCAGAGCTGCCACCAGGACAACTCTTTCCTCATCCCAGCGCGCCTGCTGCACAACTGGGACACCAGCAAGCACAAGGTGGGAAAGCACACATGCATGCATAAATGCAAAAACCATCATGAAAATATGCAGTAGAAACACCAGCAGACTATCTCTGGGCCATAAAAAGCCTTGTAATGTTTTTTGTAAGTATTAGGATGCATTTTGGCACCATTAACGATCCACTGTTTTCCAGTAAGTGCAAATTTTCCTGTAAATTCTCCTTTTTGCTGAGAATTGCTTGAAAAGATTGATACTACTCTCATGTCTGAGCGCTAAGTA
>JASGAT010394906.1:0-28054 GCA_030220025.1 Chelon auratus | reverse complement strand
CTCAGGAAATAGAGTCTGCTGCAGCCCTTCTTGTACACAGCTGTACTGTTGGTCCTCCAGTTCAGTCTGTTATCGATGGTCACTCCCAGGTATTTGTAATCCTCAACCACCTCCACATCCCTACCAAGGATGCTGAGGGGCAGAGGAGCTGTTCTCTTCCTCCTGAAGTCCATCACCATCTCATTGGTTTTGTCCACGTTAAGCAGCAGTTGATTCCTTCCAGCTCACCCCACAAATCCATCCACCAGACTTTTATACTCCTCCTCATCCCGTCCACCACTTATAAACCCTACAACTGCAGAGTCATCAGAAAATTTCTGTATATTTCTGTATATTTTACCTTCCATGGTTCCATTGTACGGAAGAGGATCAGGGCCACTGTAAAAAAAAAAAAAAGAGAGAGAGAGAATTTGGGATTGTAACTTTTTTCAGAATTCTGACTTTATTCTCAGAATTCTTGCTTTTTTCCCTTAAAATTCTGTCTTTATTCTCAAAATTCTGAATAATTCTGAGAATGAAGTCAGAATTCAGAGAAAAAAGTCACAACCAAATAAGGTTTTCACAGTGGCCTCAATCCTATTCGTGACTGTTCTTTTAAGTGAGGCTAAATATAAAATAAATAAAATAAAATCATCTTTATTTGTGATAATTAGTATCTACCTTTTGATTTGAAGACAGCTTTGTACATTCTTGGCATTCTCTCAAACAGTTGTACAGTGTAACAAAATTTTGTTATAGCTCTGTAAGATGCCCAGTATAAAAATAAAACAAATACAGTACAATCTAAATCTGAATTAGAGGGGCATGGAATATAAATATGAATACAAATATGAATATAAATATAAATGTCCTTATATTTCTATTTTTTCTGTTAAAATTCTGGGGAATTCTGTTAAATTCCCCTGTCAAAGTCATTATTGTTTTTGTATATATATTTTGCCAGATTCCGTGCTACTGTGACAAGGTAATTTCCCCTACGTGGGATTAATAAACATGTCTTATGTCTTAAATTTGACCGTGGAATAGAGAATGTGACTGTTGGGTGTAGGTCAGGTGATTGTGGAGAACAGGTCATCCGACACAGAAGTCCATCACTCTCCTCCGTGGTCAATAGCCTTTACATAGCCTGGAGTTGTGTTTAGGGTCACTGTCCTGTTGAAAAACACACATTAACCACTAAGTGTGAAAACCAGAATACACTGGTAGCCATGCTGGTTAAGTCTGCCTTGAATTTTACATAAATCTCCTACAGTGTCACCAGCAAAGCATCCGCATACCATCCTCTATTCACCATTTTCTTCTTGTTCTTCTTAGCTGACTTTTTTGAAGCAATTTGACCATGAATGCCAGATTCACACCGTCTCTTCTTGATGTTGAGATGTAGCTGCGTCTTGAACTCTGTGAAGCATTGATGTGGGCTCTAATCTGAGGCTGGGTACTCCAATGAACTTATCCTCTGCAGCAAAAGGTAATTCTTGTTTTTCCTTTCCTCATTAGACCAGTTTCATTACACCTTTTCACAGTGAACTTCATGCACAGATACAAGTCAAAAGCTTGTGTGAACTGTGACGTGAGCAAGATGGCGCCAGTGTGTTTGTCGGCTTGCCGTCAGCTCCCACTTGTCCGTTTTGCGCTAGGTTTGTTTGTATTGGCACTCTTGCTTTGCTGGCACTGTTCTGTTGCTGCTCCATGGACCTATGATCAGCAGACTTTGTTGTGTCTTAGATACGCACTGGTGACCCACACTAGCGGGTCTCCTGTCTCTTATGACAGATGTCACCCTCCATGCAGACGACTCACAGCTGTACCTCCCTCTGAAATCCAGGGACTCCATACAATCTCTCCTGGTCTGTCTGGAAGATATCAAAATTTGGATGGCTAACAACTTCCTCCAGCTAAATAGTGACAAGACGGAAGTTATCATTTTTGGCCCCCCGCCAAAGCAAGATGCACTGTAGTGCAAAACTTAGATCACCTCACCCCATCTGTTAAACCCTATGCCAGAAACCTGGGTGTCATCCTCGACTCCGACCTCTGCTTTGACAAACAGATTAGCTCTGTTGTCAAAAATAGTTTTTATCAGCTATGATCAATCTTCCGCCTCAAATCTTTCCTATCTCACAATGACCTTGAGAAAGTGATCCATGCCTTTATTACATCACGGCTGGATTATTGCAACTCCCTCTACCTTGGCCTCCACCAATCCTCAATTAGACGTTTGCAGCTGGTCCAAAATGCAGCTGCGCGTCTTCTAACTGGCACCAGGAGGCGTGAACACATCACCTCCATTTTTTTAGGATTCAGTTTAAAGTTTTATTACTTGTTTTTAAGGCACTAAATGGGCAGGCCCCAACCTAAATCATCAGTGCAAAGGTCCCTGAGATCCTCAGGTAAAAGGCTTCTCCATGCGCCGTGTTCTCGGCTCAAACAAAGGGGTGATAGAGCTTTTGAAGCTGCTGCTGCACGTCTGTGGAACCAGCTCCCCCTGGATATTATATCTGCCCCCTCCATTTCTGCCTTCAAATCCAGGCTAAAAAATTACTTTTACTTCCTGGCCTTCCTTGTTCCCTAATCCTGTACTCCTGCTTATCCTATGTGGTTCCTTTTAACTTTAGTCAGTCTATGCTGTGTTTAAATGTGCTTTAGAAATTAAATTTACTTACTTACTAAAAAAAATGAATATCAAAAATTTCAATTTTTTTTTCAATCACTTCAGAAAATTAAACTCATATATTATCTAGATTCATTACACATATAGTGAAATATTTCAAGCCTTTATTTCTTGTAATATTGATTACTATGGTTTACAGATAATGAAAACCCAAAACTCAGTGTCTCAGTATTGTGAAAAAGTTCAACATTGGAAACTCACACCCAGCTGATTAACTTATAACACCTGCAAAGGTTTCCTGAGCCTTTAAATGGTCTCTCAGTCTGGGTCAGTAGGCTACACAATCATGGGGAAGACAATCTTTGACGCAGCCATCTACCAGGAACTTTTTGAGCACTTCATGCTTCCTTCTGCTGACAAGCTTCATGGAAATGCTGATTTCATTTTCCAGCACTTGAACCCAGTGCCAAAGGTACCAAGCTGGTTCAATGACCATGGTGTTACTGTGCTTGACTAGCCAGCAAACTCACCTGACCTGTACCCCATAGATAATCCATGGGCTATTGTCAAGAGGAAGGTGAGAGACACCAGACTCTACAATGCAGATGACCTGGAGACCACTATCAAAGCAACCTGGGCTTCCATAACACCTCAGCTGTGTCAGTCTGATCACCCTAACCCTCCATGCCATGCCACACTGATGCAATAATTCATGCAAAAGGAGGCCCAACGAAGTACTGAGTGCACAGAAATGAACATACTTTTCAGAGGCCTGACATTTGTGTTTAAAATATCCTTTTTTTGATTGATCTTACGTAATATTCTAAGTTTCTGAGACACTGAGTTTTGGGTTTTCATTATCTGTAAACCATAATCATCAAAATTACAAGAAATAAAGGCTTGAAATATTTCACTCTATGTGTAATGAATCTAGATAATATATGACTTTCACTTTCTGAAGTGACTGACAAAACATATTGAACTTTTTCCATGATATTCAAATTTTTTGAGCTGTATCTATATTGTACTGTAATTTCTCTTTACTTAGTTGAGTGGTTCTTGACATAATATGGTTCAGTAGTTTAACAGAGCTATTCATTGTAGAGGACAGTTTACCAACCCTACCTCGGCATAACACCACTGATGGTGTCAAACACATTAAGGACAAGGACAAGAAACTCCACAAATTCACTATCAAAGCAAAAGGTGGCTAATTTGAGGAATGTAAAATATAAATCATATTCTGGTTTGTTTACACATCTTTTGTTTACTACATAATTTCATATGTGTGCCTTCATAATTTGATTTCTTCTGTACTGGGCTCAGCAGGTGGAGCGGGTTGTCCATGAACCAGAGGGTTAGTGGTTCGATCCCCAGAATGTGTCCTTGTGCAAGAACCCCTACACAGAGTGTGTGCTTGTGTGAGCGAATGGGTAGATGCGTCTGCGACTGTAAAGCACTTTGAGTAGGTAGAAAAGCACTCTATACAGAAACAAGGCCGTCTGCAGTGTACAGAATAAATAATAATAATAATTAAAAAAAAAAAAAACAATGTGAAGGTGTGTCCAAACGTTTGACTGGTGCTGTATACATATCTTTTTAGATTCCATTTAGTCATGGCCCTTTTTCCTTCACATGGGACTTATACTATGCTGACACATCTCAGAGGAATCAAACCATCAAAGTGTTTTATCTCAGTTCATCGAAGGTTTGTGGAAATCCCCCAAACTTTTCACACACTCAACTAGTCGTACATTTACAGGAAACACAACCTGATATGATTCTTCCAAAGACAACTCAAGGAGACATCCCCTGCAAGACTTTTATCCAGTAAAAGTTTCAGAAAACATGCATTTTTAAAAACAATGATCAATTTGAAAGATTGTTAACAGAAAAGTAATTTGTGATCACACCTCTTAAAAGGCCAGGGCATGAAACAACTACCTTCTGAACTGGAGTAATCGATAGTCTGCACACAACTGTATATTAACAAAACACATTGACATTTCTTTCTCTGGATGCCTACAGTCTGCCATAACTCCTTCAACAGCTCAGCAGTTATATTATACAGCCAAGTTGAGCAGTAAGATAGTTTGACAGTGAGATACTGCCTCATGTGAACACCACATTAATAGTTTGTATTAAACTATTATTCTCAGTGCCTGGAGAACAACTAAACATTGACATTGTCCTTAATTCAACCAGTCCATTTGCTGTAATGTCCAACATTCCACACAGTGTAATGTCTACTGACTGTAGTTATTCTTCTGTTGTTGGCATCTTTTGCAGTCCTTTCAGCTGATCCTCAGTGGTCTTCAGTTCTTGCTGCATAGCTAACACCTAAACACAAAGGAGAGTAAAAAATAGATATATTTAGTATAAATAACAAATATTATCTAAAAGATAGATACATAGATAGATAGATCTCACCTTTTCATCCATCTGCTGCCTGACATGAGCAGGAACCTTGGTTAGGTAGTCTGGAGACTGGACTCTGCAAAGAACTGCATCCAGCTTTGAAACAAGCTTTTGTCTACGCTGAGAGAGCTGCCGGATCTGTTTGTCAATGTTAATTCCACCCTGAGGGATGAAATCACACAGTACCATATGTTAGACATGACCAGAACTCACCATCACAAAAATGTAAAACACTACACAACACTCAAACTGTGTGTGTTTTGGTGAATAAGGACACTACAGTTTCAAGCTTTAACTCCATGTTGTTATTATGATATTTGTATTTTGATTTTAAAGTTTAGGTAACACATTGCAAAGTCAGTTTCACAATCAGTTCCTAATTGCCATAATTGTGTAGGGCTATATGGGAATAAAATGAGAATGACTCGAAACTGTATTTTTCGTCTTAATTTTGTACTAGACTACCATGATATACCTGGTTTGCCTTATCGTAAGTCCTTCCTTCCTGCTGCTGTGAGACTGTACAACCAAGCCTGCTCCCAGTAGACCACATACGTATAACAACTATTGTATTTGAGTTTCTAATTTTTTATTTTTTTTTTGTATTTGTTTTATTATTTTATCTCCTGTGCGCACTGCCCTTTGGACTGTGCGCTGCTGCAGTGCCGCACATTTCCCCTTACAGTGCATCCGGAAAGTATTCACAGCGCTTCACTTTTTCCACATTTTGTTATGTTACAGCCTTACTCCAAAATGGATTCAATTCAATGGATTTTTTCCTCAAATTTCTACACACAACACCCCATAATGACAACATGATTTTACTTTTTAAATTGGCTGTAGGTGTGCATGTGAGTGTGAATGGTTGTCTGTCTCTCTGTGTCAGCCCTGTGATAAACTGGCAACCTGTCCAGGGTGTGCCTACTGCCTAGTCCGAAGGTTATACTTTGTGTGGTGATCTTTTTGCGTTTATGGTACAAGAGTACTTCCTTGTCAAGATATCAGCCACAAAAACAACAACAATAAAACACCTTCCTATGACTGTGCCCTGGTTATGCCAAATTAGCTCTGATCAGACAAGGAATGACATCCAAGAGATGAGCAGCAGATCCTTTACTGTAAGTTTCATTGTATGGTGGGGCCTCAATGGATCAGATACACATACTTGACCAGATTCAGATCCTGTGGAATTTGAAATCCTAGTCAGCACCTTGCCCCTTGTACAGTAAACGCTTTTGACAACAGACAGGACATGGGTTCTCTGACTTATATGCAGCAACACAGCCCCATTAACAACATGCTTATGTGTGTTCTAACAATGTTCTGTTATGACCGGCATTAAGATTTTCAGCAATTTGTGCAACAGTAAGTGTCCTATGGGAATGGACCACATGAGCTAGTCTCAACTCTAAACGTGCCCTATGATCCTTCGGCACCCATTACCTTATTTGCAGTTTTTCTGTTGCTCTTCATTGGAGATGACCCGATACATCTAGCGTCACAATTTGGCCTTTGTCAAATTTGTTCAGATAGATTTCCTACTTCCAACAAGTAAATTTGAAGAGCTCACTATTCCCTCACAAATATACGAATGTACACCAATGTTTCTCATCCTTGACCAGCTCCGTGGTGCGAGAAGAATCAACTTGACTTCACCTGTCGGGGTTGAGCCCTGTATTTTGTGAATGATGAGAAGCCATGTGATGCTGTCAGTGCTGTTTTACCACCAGGACACAGAAAAGTGGTTCAGGAAGAAAGGGTGTAACAAAAGAGGCAGGTGACTAAGCAAAGACAATAAACACTTCAGGTCAAAAGACAGAATGACTGCAACAGTTTGTAGCCTTTACAAGGTAGATTAACGTTTTATGGATAGTCAATCAAATGTATGAAAAGAGGAAAAATAGAATGCAACCATTTTCAGAGTTTGTGTGTACAAATAACTTCAGTCCAAAATTTTGGAGGGTGGGGGGGNGTATTAAATATCAGGCCTCAAAATTCTACTTGAATTTGCGGGCTGTGAACTTCCTTGTAATTGTGCTTCAGAGAATGGCTTAAGAAGTGCAGTAGAAGAGGAGCCGTTACGTACTTGAATGTGAAGATGTAGCTGACATGTATGGTCCACCACACCTATGAGGCTTCCTTTAGGCGGAGGAGTAGAGTGGGCAAAGGGCAGGTTGTCTGCACTGTCAGGACAGCAAATGTGGAGCCTGGATATCCGACTTAAAGTCCAAACAGCTGACTCAAATTTGAGGAGGACCTGAGCCTGTCTGGGTGAACACGTTGCCCAAACTGAAACAACATACAAACAACATGGAAATAAATACTTTATGTTTTTATTCCTTTATCATTAACACTTGAGTTTAATATATTAAAAAAACTAACTAGATTGCACAGTGACTTACTGACAGGTTTTTCTTTGGTCATGCCACACTGTGCTCGTAGAGATCGGGCCACTCGGATCACTTCCTGGACCAGCAGGAAGTCTCTTTCCTCTTCGGGGTAATGCCAGTGCGCCTGGCAGGATGCAGAAGTTAGAAAAATAACACATCAGCTAAAACACAGGAAAATGGAAAATCCATCCGAAGACAGCAGAATACATTTAGATGAGTAAGACATTTGAAAGAACAAAGGCAGTATGATAATCCCTTGGTCTGCTTTCTGAATCCAGTTTCCTCACTTGTCAGATTTGTGTTTTTTTGTTTGTTTGCTTGTTTTTTGGTATTCTCTGTTGTACTTAGAGCCGTGAGACACACACAATTCTGTCTTTAGTTTCGTTCCTATAAACCAAGAAGAGGATATTTTGTAAAAAAAAAAAAAGGAAATCTACAAAAAATGCTTGGTTTGCATAGGTAGCAAACAGTATTGATCACTATTACTGATCACTATTAAGTACTCAGCATTCATGTTCAGATATCTGTTTAGATTAGATTGGCAGTGACTTCTAATGGCATTTTCACTGGGGATGTTGTCAGTGGCACCTGGTTCATAATAATGCAGATATATAAATATTGTAATACTTTCATCAGTAAGACATAGTTGGGGCGGCTGTGGCTCAGTATCAGGAATGTGCCACGTGCCGAAGTGTCCTTGAGCAAGACACTGAACCCCCAGTTGCTCCCAGTGCGTGGCACTGGTGTGTGAATGTGTGAGTGCTTGTGTGAGCGAATGGGTAGATGTGTCTGTGACTGTAAAGCGCTACCAATAGGTAGCGAGTACCAATAGGTAGAAAAGCGCTATATAAAAGCAAGGCCATTTACCATTACCATAGTTCATTGCAAAACCTCTGTTATTTTAGTGGTATTTAGACCATTTTTGACATGTGACATACTGTAACTAAGCTTTATATGTGCTATTATTACAGGATGCTTAGATGCCCA
Organism: Chelon auratus; assembly: GCA_030220025.1. Classification (NCBI taxonomy): domain Eukaryota; kingdom Metazoa; phylum Chordata; class Actinopteri; order Mugiliformes; family Mugilidae; genus Chelon; species Chelon auratus. The sequence continues at coordinate 19,648 of JASGAT010394906.1, read as the reverse complement.
AGTCTTTTTCTTGATTTTCCTCAAAAGTAATTAACTGTACTTTGTTCATAAAACTGTAGGTACGATTTAAGTAAGTAAAAAAAAAAAAAAAAATCACTCTGGTGGGGCACAGTTTCTGTTGGTTTAAATTGTGGAACATCCTCCTTGGTAGTGTAGATGGAAACGATCAACTTTGTTAATTTAGGGTGAATTTCCAATTATTATTATTATTTTTAAAACATTTAATCTTGTCTTTAAAGCTCTTTAGGCCTAAAGTTATTATCGTGTTTTTGAGGAGACACAAAATCTGACTTGGAGGAATAATTCCTGGATGTCCTATCATATGGCGAACTCTCGTGACAGATGTTTGATCTCAATGGCATATGCAAACTATGACTGCATTGTTCACCAAATCATGGACAGCCCCGACCATTGTGTTTGACTGGTCTCTGTCATGCACATGTGCATTAGTACAAATCAAATTAGGAACCTATGTATAATTGCAACAGTGACAAATAAAATAAAAGTATGAAACAACACAATAACAGTATAGATACTTCCATGCAAGTGGCAAGGTTCCCTGAATAGTTATCAGGGTTGGCAGGATCTAAAAAAAAATCTAAATCTAAAAATCTAAATTTGGTGTTAAAACTAACCCTGGTAATATCCACAGTAACAGGGACAGTGTCTCTGGAAAGTCACAATGCATTTGCAATGGAAAGTAGTACTGTGTCAATGAAATTCCATCCACCTCCATCTTAATAGGGTGGCAGCAGAAAATCTAAACAAACTAGAATTACTAACTAAACAAATCAGAATCATCTGAGATAGATTCCACAAGAGGTAAAAGGGAAAATATGTTCTATCATAACCTGTAGGTCTAATTGTGAAATAAGATATTGTTGGGTGGATCCCCAATGTAAACCTAATGAAGGTAAACTGTTATTGTGAGTTTGAAGTAATTCTGATGATTACAGTTCCTACCAGCTGAGAGGAGTGTGGGTATGGCTCTAAACACAGGCTGGTATGGGCACCAGCATCAGGTCTGAATGGCTGGAGTCTATGCCACAGCTCCTCAGTGATGAAAGGCATAAAGGGGGAGAGCATGGCCAGAGACATAGACACACAGTGATAGAGGACAGTGCTGGCCACCTGCCTTGCTCTGCCACTGTGGTCTGTATCTGCTTGTGCCGTTGCCCCTGTATCCTGCCGAACCAGCACAGGCTTTGCATACTCCTTTAGGACACACACACATAAAAATGACAAATACCGGTTATATTTTCATGCTCGTGTAACTGCTATCTTAACTCAAACAATATGCTTTTATATATTGTGCTTTTATTTGGCTTATGACACCCTGTAAATGAGCCTCTCTTCTATGATAAATGAGGAGAGCATATGACCCTTAGTTTTCAGACAGACCAACAAACATGCTCAACAATCCAAATTTTTGAGTAATCTCATTTCTAACCTCCTTTATGCTTAACCATGCTTACCATGTAGACATCACACAAGTTGTGGACCCAGAAGGAGTAAAGGGCAGATGTGACAGTGTGCAGCTCATAAGCTTCAAAGGCCTTCTCACACTGTACTACCGTGCTGTGGAGTCTGGAACAGATCCATCGGTCCATGCTACTAAGAGGAGTTGTCTAAAAATTGGAAAAGGAAAAAATTAGAGCAGGAAAAAAACATCTGTACAGTATATTTAAAACATTAATATTTAATTTATGTTAGACAGGCAGAAAGGGCAGGGAAAGCAGAGGTCAGCTTTGTACTCGAGTAATGATGGGTGTCATCCGAGTAGGAGTGAAAATGTACTTTGTGTTTACGGAAAATATTGCCAACTGGAAGAAGGTAAATGATGAACTGTAGTAGACCCAGGACTGAGCCCTGGGGAACTCCTCTGGTGACGGGGGAAGGGTCAGCTCTGACGTGTTTAAGTTGACCAAATTCAGTGCGGTGTGAGAGATAAGATGTGAACCATTTGTGACAGGTGGCTGATGGTGTCAAAGGCTGCACATAGGTCGAGGAAAATCTGAATTGTTAGAAATTCACAGTCAGCCGCCATGAGGAAGTAATCAGTAATTTTAATAAGAACTGTTTCTGTGCTGTACGGAGAGTTACTTTGGTATCTTTTATTGCAATGGTCACAAGTTCGCTAAGGTCTATTTATTTCTGTGTGTTCTCTTTGAAGATAAATCTGTGGAAAAAGTGGTAATTCAGTTGGCCTTCCTTCACTGTACTCAGTTTAATTTGAAAATTGTTAAAGCTCAATGGCACAGACCTTGACTGGTACCAGAATGTCTGTCTGATTCTTTTATCAGTTCAATTTGAGCATACCTCCTAAAATCATGTCATTTTATTACAGGTGTGTAACTGCAATGAAATTATGAGAGCACATGTTGTGAAATTCAAAAAGGCGTTGCTATAAATCAAAGGTACTGCCTGAGTTGCTTCCACTGAATGGATGCCAGTAGTGCAGTTGACAGGGTGGCATAGCTATGTTTTCCTGAATGCATGCAATGTGAGAACTCATCTTTAGTTATAAGTAGCAGCCACCTCTTGGCTAATCCCACTAAGTTTACAGATAATCGTAGTTGGCGTTTTGGGACAAACTTGATCAAGCACGTAGCCCTTGCCAATTGTTCTCAGTGCTCACATACAGTTGGCATGTGCAATGCCCTAGCATTTTTTTCTTTTTATTTCACCAGACAATACAGCAATAATTCAACCAATGTTCTCATGGTATCTGTTGATGGATACCCATGTTAGCCAAATCACAGAAATCTGAAACAAATTTCACCCAGAATTTCCAGTTCGATTCAGTGTATGATTGCTTGGATGGAGATTATACCATTGGGCTCATGGGACCCACTACATTCAACCACATTACTTGGTTAGCTGTGAATGCCGCCTCTGTACACTGCTTGTGAACCTCTGAATGTAGTCCAGTTGTGTCAAGCTGTTCTCCATGGTGTGCTGCTGGCCTTTTCCCTATTGCTGCAAATAGGCTCATGACCTTCATCAGGGTCAGCAGCCTTCAACCTGATGACCACAAGCCATTGATCTAATAAAGCACTAAAAGTGCTGCTAAAGTCTTGACCTATTCATATTCTTTTTCCTCCTCCATGCACCTCGGTAGTAGCACCATGGATGATGTCTTCTACAGACTGTGCAGGGCTACAGAACGTTCAATCTCAGTCTTGCAATCCTTATCTTCCTACAGTACTACAAATGTTTGGAGACTTTTTCTTTGCCTTACCTCTTCCAGTGTTCCCACTGGTGTTTTATTATCACCAAGCACTCCCAGTGTGAATCTTAGAGTCTGCCACATTTTATTACAGAAATGTCTGCAGCTCAGGACCTGGGAGATGGACAGACTAATGTCTTCTCCTGATAAAGAGAAAAAAGAGAGACAAAAAGAGAATACAGTAAGAAATAAATAGACCTTAATGACCATCATTGAAATAAAAGATACTGTGATTTTTTGTTTCTTAAACTGTGCTTCTTAGATTACACATTTCAAACAACCACACCTACATAGCGCCCCATTGTTAAAATGCAAGGCTATTTCCAGTATGAACTTAGTAAAAAAGGACTTAGGAATATTTAGGATATGAAACTAGTTAAAATTGCATCCATATTCCTCCCTGCAACACTGTGTTTCACATTCACACACTGATGGTTGAGTCCTGTCAGATAACGTGAGTGGGGATGAGAGTCACTCACCCTGCATTTTGTGAGAACAAAGTGCAAATCGCAAAGCATCAGTCCCACACTGAGGTATTCCCTTGGGGAAGTCTTTCTTCTGCAGGGATGCAAACAGATAAGGGAGTAAGTGATAGCTGTGCTCTGCCAGTCTGCCAGAAAGAAAGAAACAGGAGAGAAGGGAGCTGACCTGTGCTTCCATGGCAACCAGCTGCTCCTTCGGGTCAATGTTCCCTTCCTTCACTTTCTCTTGAAGTGTCTGGGAAGAAAAAGTAAGAAAAATATAACATGTCTTCTGAGGGGACAGCAGTCTCTTACTTCTCTGTGCCCCACTGTCATCATGTAAGAAAAAAAAATTACATTTTTGCTTTTATTAAAGTCATTAATGTACTTTTGAAGAAACCCTTTGATATTATGCAAAATAAATCTAAATGCAGTTTCAAACAAAAGTAGCTTTTGTTGCTGGCTGTTGCTTTGCAACAGTACCACAGAGGCTGGTTAACAATGAGAAAGGAATTAGGTAAGCATGGCAATTATTAACACAATCATAGCGTAGCTATTTATTAGACTTTAACATTTTTCGTTTTCGTCATTATCAATTAACTTTTACTTAATTGTTTGGTAACTTGCTCAAAATGGAATGTCTAATTGTGAGTCAGATAAGAAATGGACTTTAGTTAGGAAACTAATGTCTGTTGTTCAAGGTTTTGCAGTTCTATGTGCTGTGTAATTGTGGCTATTTGCCACATAATACTTAATAAGAGATTTAATTTAAATCTCAGCAGATGGATACATGAACACATAATTTTTACTTTGGACAAAAAGTGAATTTGTTATACTATACTGATTTTTTTTTTTTTGTTGAGGAGGGCAATAAGAAAAATTAAAAACAGAATATCTGCTACAGGACAAAGCAGGAAGAAGTTGTGTTTCATGTTAGAAAAGTGATATTTCAGTAATATCACAGCCTAATGTTCAAGACCACTTAAACTTGTCTACTATATTACTTTAGTTGGCTGGCATATGCTGAGATTGTCATATTTCTGACATCACCTTAAACGCACCCAAGTCCTGCTCCTTTATTCAGTGCGATAGATATCAGATAGTTATTAACAGTATGCCTCCTGGACCATGTGCTACTTACCTCCAGAGAGACTCCGTGTATAACATCTAATGGGTCGATGACGTTTCCCAGAGATTTACTCATTTTTCTGCCATATTTATCTCTCACTAGTGAGTGAAATAGAACCTGGAGGCATGACAGAAACAGAAAAGAGAGAGAAAAACAATAGAGTGGTCTGACACCGTGATTCACCAGTACTATTTAGTTTTCTCATTATTATATAAATACCTGTTTAAAGGGTAGCTGTCCGGTCAATTCCGTTCCTAGCATTACCATCCTTGCCACCCAGAAGAAGATGAGGTCATTACCCGTCTCCAAAATGGAGTTTGGATAGAAGCGCTGAAGGTCAATGGTCTTTTGAGAGAGAAGGTAGGGCAAAAGTTAGGGTTATTGTACATTGAGAGGCTGTTTGTTGACATATTCAGTCAAGGTAAGTGCAGCACCTGTTCTGGCCAGCCAAGCATTGCAAAGGGAAACAGCCCAGAGGAGAACCATGTGTCGAGGACATCCGGGTCTAACACAGGAAGAAATATGATTAGACATCATAGTGTGAAATGAGACATCATTTTTTATTTGATTAACTTATTTATTTCAAACTGGCAACTACAGAGTACCACACTCAGTAAACTACAGTACTACTACTACTACAGTATTTAGATGTCTTCACTTTGTCACAGTTTGTACTGTAAACGTAACTTTACATACATTAAATGGGCATTTTCTCATCAATATAGCCTAAAAAAAACATAATAACAACACCTTCAGGATTTTCCGCAGACGTTCTGTGCTATTTAATTTTGGGATTTGCCTGGGCAACTCAGAGACTTGTTCAGAAGCCACTCTAGTATTGGCTTTATACTTCGGGTCATTGTTATGCTGAAATGGTGACCTGTAGCCCTGTCTCAGGTGTCTGTACTCTGAAGCAGATTTCTTTCAAGGACCTCTCTGTGTTTGAGTGCATTTTGAGTGCACTCTTCCTCTCTTACGCTTCTGACAAGTCTCTCCCTGCTGTTAAGAAGCATCAGATACAGAGCATTATTCTGCCCAAAGACTTCAATTTATGTGACCTGGCTTTTTTCGAATGAATTTTAGGGCTTGCTTTAACTCAGTTCCCATACACTACATATTTGCAAAGAGGAATCAAAGTGCAGCAAACTGCAACCAAAATAGTCCAATGACCTCTAAATGTTTTTATAAGAGAGTTTGATCTTTGATTTGTAATAAATTAACAAAAAAAAAACTTAAAAACACATTTGTGAACGTGACAGCTATGGCAGGTTAAGTGTTAAGATGGAGGTGATTCACCCCGAGTCAACGTGACAGCTTCTGGCTTTACTCCATATTTGACAGCTGCTTTCTGTCTGGCCTCGTCCTCACTCTCTCCCCAAACCCACTGCTCCTACCACAAGTAACACACAGACACACAAAAACATTTACATCTGTAACAGAATGACACTAGTAAACGATGTGGGAAGCATAATATAATTAATTGATCAACCACTCAGCAATTCGTAAACCCACTGTTTTGTCAGGCGTTTTGTCTTTTCAGCAAACAGTAAATATGCACAGACCAACCTCTACATTCTGTTTGTCTACAGAATTAGGAAGTTCCACTTGGTAAGCAGGGATCTGATGACCCCACCAAAGCTGCCTGGATATGCACCAATCACTGCAAAGCAAACAGGGCTACATTGTTAACAACCCATATGCCGACACAAGAGCTCATTCATCATTACAGTGGTGTCATTTCACGCACATGTCACCATGACAGCGCCATTGTACTTCCTCACACCACTGTTCAAACATGAATTTTGTCTACCTTATGTTTGACAACCAGTTCTTCCATGTCTTGGTGTGATAGTGAGGAATGATCTCCAGTTGCCCATGGTCAACAGCCTGATAAACAAGGAAAAAAATCGCAATCGCATGTTTAACAAGTGACGACATGACCTGACTATTTTATCACCATGTTTGCATAATGAAGCCTCACATGGCTACTTGAAAGGATGTCATGCAGTTAATACATACATGCTGACCTAAATGTGGATACCTCATGACAAACTTACCTCTATAGCTTTTTTAGCCATTTCTTCACAACGGACAAACCATTGCTTCTTTAGAAGAGGTTCAATGATGTCTCCTGAACGGCTGAGACAAGGAGAAAGGAGGGGGGGGAAACACAAAACAAGCGAAAGCACAGCCATATGAGAACACTGTCACAATAGTGCAGCAAGGAAATACTTAATGTGACCTTGCTGAATATACCTTCAGGGCTGCATATTTGTGGCAATTTTTTAATGTTTTTTGTCTTTTTTGGTCGTTGATATAATACTGATGCATACTTGTGTGTCCATTTTTCTGATGTTTTGTTTTAGTTAGTTATTTGACACTATAGTGCCAGATCACAAAGTAATTTAAGGTTACCTTTCTTAAAAAACAGGTCTATACCTTGATCTTTTATCAAACAAACTAAATAGACTTATGTTATTTATCTTATTTACACAATGGCATGCCATTTCCATCTCAACATGGTCACACATTTACATTCTCCTCTGCTCTCTGGATCGTGCGTGCCAGACTTCCGCCGAAAGTGCACACACACAGACACAAGTGCACACAAACACACACCGATGGACACACAAGTGACCACACTCACACCAGCGGCCAGAGACCATGTGTCTGAAAATATGTCATGTCAACCCCCTGAAAAGCAGACTAAAAAATGAACTGAGAAGAAATGTTCCAGTGTTTAGTTCAGTGTACAGTTCAGCAGTTAAAAGCTGTGAGATTGACTGCTGTCATTGAAAGAAACACATGAACACCATGATTCCTTTAAGTGTTTGTGTGTGTCGGTGTCCATCATCCCGCACACCACATTTTGCAATGTTTAAATTTCATTTTGTGCACAAAGACAAAGATGCACATAGAAAAGTTCAGAAGAGGCATGGTGTAAGATGTGTTCCTTTACCTGCAGATGGGTAAAGTTGTGGCATGATTCGTCTTTCCTCTAAACAATTTCTTCTCAAGCAAAGCATCCACAACAAGCTGTCTGGCATCAAAACGCTTCACGCCCTTGAAAGAGACAAAGTGGAATAACGACAACAGTAGATAGGATAAATAAACAAGACATACACAGTGGTATGATACTGTACTTTGTCTTAAGTCATATTATGTGGTAATTGATAGTTTACATATAATGACAGTTGCGTTATCGCACCTCGAGCCACTCTCCACAGGACGAGGTCATTGTCCCATTTCCTTCAATCACCGTGAGGCGTGGCAGTGAATGTCTCTGTGACAGCAGGAAGTCTGTGTGGTCATGAGCAGGAGTCACCTTCACTGCACCTACAACAGGTAAACACAGAAGACGAAATCAACACAGCTCAGATAACATGACAGCAAAAGCATTCTCCAAACCATGTCAAATGCATGGACATATTATCATAAGAGCATAAGCAGCTGAACGAAAATACACAGATTATTCATGAATTAAACTGGCTACAAGAGATTTGGTGTTCAAATTTGATGAGTCTTTGTTAGAGAAAGAGTTGCAGTCACCAGTTCCAAGTCCCATGTCTACCATTGTGTCAGTGATGATGGGCAGGAGTCTATAGGTGAAAGGGTGTCTGCACTGCTTTCCATGAACAGCCTGGAACAAAGTGCACAAAGCAGAGAGATATTAGCAAGCTATGTTGCTTATTTGTTTCTTTTTTTCCCCAGGGACAGTACACATTAATAAATATTCTTGTAACTTGACCGAGGTTAGCCAAAAAGTCTGTGTTCAACAGCCAGATGTTAAATTAGCTATTTGAACAAATGTGACATTGTGTTCAGGGATCTTTTTTTTTTTTTGTAATGTTCAGATCTGGTGTGTATTTGTTTGGCAACTTTAAGGGTTGGGTGACATGATTATTTATACCATGATGAAATACTGTTCCTTGTTTGGTACCACTGTACTGTACATAAGCACCGGGTTGTTGAAGCTGTTTCCACTGGGGTTAATCCCCCCATTTTTATTCATCCAGATTAGTGTTTATGCATTTACATTTTTATTTATGTATTTGTTATTATTGTTCTTCTTCTTTATTTTGTGATACCCTGCTTTGTGTTGTTTAGCTATGTTTGTTCACTTATGTAGTTTTTACTGGTCCTTGTCCTTTTATACTATTTTTATTTCTCCTGTCTGTACGTACTGTATATAGAGAAATACAAATTATGTGAGATGAAGATGTGACACCATGTCCCTGAATGACATTTGTATAGTTTTTGTGTGTGTGTGTTTTTTTTAGAAAAAAATGCCCTGACTAGATGTTTTCTCCTAAATTGTTTTTTTTTCCAAAAAGTACATATATAGCTACAGCAGAAGTGTTCTTCTAATTCTATTATTGTTTTATTTTGTAAAAATGCAAATGCAACGTTAAATCAAGAAAACAGCAATTTTTGTGTCAGAAAAATCTTGCAAATTTGAACTAAACTGCCATGCAGCTATACTTCTCTTTCTACATAAATAAACAGTACACTCTAGCTGTAAGATGTACATTTAGTATATGCACCGGGAAGCCATAAGATTATGATCAACAGGTCCTAACCACTGGTCACGTGGATAACATTGATTGTCTCATTAACACGGCACCTGTCAGGCGGTGGGATGTATTAGACAGCAAGCGAACATTGCGTCTTCAGAGTTGATGCATTAGTTAAAAAGTGCAAGTGGAAGGGGATGTGTAAGGACTTGAGCAACTCTGACAAAAATGTAGCAGATCCACTGCAGAAATGTTTGTGGTCAGTACCTATAAAAAGTGGTCCAGTGAACTGACAATATGGTCATGGGTGGTCAAGCATGTACAATGATGATGTATATTTTCTAGAAAAAAAAAATAAACTATTGACAAGAAAACAGGTTGTATGTTGTTTATATTTGTGACCAGCTCCTACGTTGGTTTTGGAGTTTCATTAAATCTAGAATTACCAGTTCAAGTGCTTGACCATAATTATAGTGGGATAAGCTACACCTACCATCTTGATTTCTTCGTTCTTTTTTTTTTGAAGGTTATGTTCTGACCACAGCTTTTAGGTTAGTATATTATATCACCCTACTTTAAAAATGCCAAATTATAATGGGTTTGTCTGAGGAACAGAGGCCTCACCTGAGAAGTAATGTAGTTAACACATCAAGACAACCTTTAAACATGGAAGCAGTTGCATGTGGTGGTTGAAATCATGCTAATAATTTTTCACTAAAAATGTAAATTAGGTGGAAAAAACTGCAGTAAATACAGTTTGTTGAAGATGAAGCAGAAGGTGGGTCTGTAAAATGTGATAGTCGACAGTGGACAGTATTTCCTCTGTCCTCTGAGGTCATTTTTTCTTGAAAATAAGTAACTAATCTGGAAGTCTATTTCCCAATTATCTATCAACCAATCTACCCCATCTGCCTTTCATTTTAGGAATGAGTGTCCAGATGTCAATAATTATGCACAAAGTGCAATATTATTAGTAGTACTAGCTATTATAGCCACAACTAGAAAAATAACACACAAAAAATGCTCCTTTTAAAGCTAAAGGCGGTCTCATACTTCCTGCTCTGATGCTTTCATATTTTATGTCTAAAAGTCTCCCCCACTAGTAGTGAGCTAATACAACTTCATTGCATATTACCTGCCCATCATGACAGGAGAGAGTCATTGGTTAAGACAGAGGATACTTTCCAAGCCAGACTAACCCAGATTAAATAGGCATTAGCTCTTAAACAATAATTAAGTGGGATGTCCATGATGCTCTGGCTGCATGATGTGATGTGTGTATTAGTTGCAAATATAACAGCCTTAACCCCTAGTCTGATAATGTAGTATAGATAATCTCATTTTGAAACCTCTTTAATTATTCAGCATCACTCTAGTAACGGTTCCAGGGCAAAATCAAATGACAAATATAGATTTCAGCATGTTTCTAAGATCTGCTATTCTGTTTCTGAGAAATCCTGATTAAATAAGTACATAAAACAAGAGCCTTGTTCCAGTGTTTCAAGTCTACTTGTAGTACACATACATTTCCAAAGCAGAGTTACATTCCGACTTATTCCAGAATGCTTCACTGCCTTGTAAACTACTCACCTGATATCGAGGATCGTCTGGATGAACAGCCACAGCCACGTCTCCCAGCATAGTCTCAGGACGTGTAGTGGACACCGCCACCTCGATATCTGAAATATAAGGAAAGGGAAAATCATAATATTACATAAGAAAAGATAACCTCAAACACAACATGCACCATGTTTCCAGACAGTCACAAATGCTCACCGTGGCCTTCTACAGGGTATGCAAAGGTATACATAGTTCCAAACTCCACCTTATTTTCATACCCAGGAACAGCCAGCATAGTCTGCCCAGGAAGCTCCTTTGCATCAACCTGATGAAAAATCCACATTTACTTCAGCCACAACACACAATAATGTTGTCTAAAAATGCAATAGGTGCAGAAAAATCATAACAGGGGTTGTCAAAGTATGATCATCTTATTAGTTTTATGATGGGGCCTAGGAAAAAAAAAGTTAATATTGTTGGAGCCTGTTTTGATGGATATTAAAATGTAATGTATGTGTTCTTAGAAGTTTTTAAAATGCTACAATGCTACATATTTTCAGTTAGTTATTAATGATATATGGGTCATCGCAGCAAATTAGCAACGGTTCAACATACAACAAAGTTACTACTGCACTAATCTGACGCTAACAGAGGAATGGTCCAAATCCTCTCAGTGGTATTACATTAACAACTTAACCTGCAGTAACAGGGAGAATGAGACTGTAAATCAACAATTTGCTGTTAAATTTCATTGTCTAAGCTAACAGACCTTTAGCTGCTATACGCAGAAAAGGCTTCAGAGACATACTGCTTTTTTTTAAATCCCGACTACAGTATATTATCTTACGCTGTGAAGTACTGTTATTTATATATTTATTTATTTTTACCACCTACTTACAATATTTCTCAAAATAGTACTGGTTTGTATATTTGTGCCTTATTCCATGTTTGATTGTTCTGCCTTCATATTTTTCTGCATTGCTGCTGTAACGTGTAAATTTCCCCATTGTGGGATAAATAAAGTATAATCTATCTATCTATCTAAATGCTATTGTTTATATAGGTTATACTTGTCTCAATCACAGTACTGATAAGCCCATGTGTTTATGTTCAGTTCTGTTGTGTTCTATTAGTTGACATTGTTGCTGTGGCTGTAGAGCATGTTTTTCTTTTTTTTGCTGGGTGAGAGCCACATATTAAGTGTCAGACTGATGGTGTTTATAGTGTTGACACAGGTATAGTGTTTATAGTGTTGTGTGAGACGTTACAATATGTATTCAGGTCAAGAACAAAGATTTCATTGTTGCACAACATTACTATACATATATTATTTATTGTATATTCATGTGATGATGTCTCACTTCTATGTCAGAGATGGCAGATTCAAGAGCACAGCTCCAGCTGACCAAGCCCTCTGAGCGATATATCAGACCAGAGTCGCAGAGTTTGACAAAGGCTGTAGTTACAGCCCTGCTAAAACCCTGAAATCAAAACAGAATCAAATACTCAGGATCAAAACAGAATCAAGCACCTTTTCACATTACTAGCCTGTTCATCCTTAAAACCAATTTTTAGATACAAACACATTCATTTAGAATGCTGAACACAGTAATTAATTAACACATTCAGAACCAATCAGAATTTTGTATTCGCCTAGAAAATGGTATAATATACTGGATATACCTAAACCACTGTTATATTTACACTGATAAAAGCAGAAAGTGGTTTGGTAATTTAAATATATAAGACATATAATTTGTTAATAAATTACTATAGAAATGTAACTTACTAAAGTCCATGTGTACAATGCTGAGCTAAGTACAAGTTCACGACAGATTTGAAGTACTACATACAGTAAATGAAAGCACAGACCAGTTGGAAGAGAAATAGTTTAGGTGGGTTTTCAATGGCCATTGTACAATCTTACACAGTGTAAGCACACATTCTACTTCAAAATATCTGTCCTGGCCTCACATAAATGATTTTCTGCATATGATCGCTTTACTTCATTCAAATCATTTGCAACAATCACACTAAGGGTCTACATTTAATGCTATAAGCACAATGTGACACAAGAGTCTTACTGGATCCATGGTGAAACAGGCTCTGCTCCAGTCTAGGGAAGCTCCAAGCTTCCTCAGCTGGTGGTAGATCTCTTCTCCCTTACTGGGATATGGGCAAAAAGGGACTCAGCTCAGTGAGGCAAACATTGTGCATACCTGACGTTAGACATTAAATAATGATGTGAATGTGAAGACTCACCTGCTCTTCCATTTCCAAACCTCCTGTAGAAACTCCTCCCTGGTAAAGTCCTGTCTGCGCTTTCCTTTTTCCCTCCAAAGTTTCCTCTCCACCACCGTCTAATATGTATACAAATGACTAAATGAGACAAGAGACTACAATCTAGAGCACTGTTCAGCAAATGAGAGCAACGTGTCGAATGTATTTAGTAACATTACTTCACAGTTATAATTATTGAGCTTTTCTCCACAGCTGTTAACTTCTGATATGAGCATGTGCTTAAACAGACAAAAATAAACTAAAATCATTCTTTCTCCTTCTCATTACTGTGTTATTACACTTTCACATAAATACAAAACAGGTACAAGGCAAAACAATCCAGAACATCTATAAAACATGCAGAGCAACCGCATGCAAGTTATCTTATAGTGTATATGTGGTGTGTGTAAGTATATTGAGTCTGGAAGATGGTATATGGAAGCCAAAGGATAATAGACAGAAAGGTGGAAAAATGAATAATTAAATGTACAAGTAATAAAGGGTTTACTACTATTTTGGAGTAATCATGTTCATGAAGACTATGATCGTAGTAATGAATGGTGATAATGATAAAATCCATAACAATGTGAAACAGCCTGCCTGCAGCCTTACTACTTAGGAAACTCCTCCGCAGTATATCTTTAAGTGAAACCAAGGGAAAATAATTTAAATCGCTGAACTATCAGAAAGAGGAAGAAGAGATGGAGCTGTCCTACCTGTGTTGCTATTCCTGCATGGTCACATCCAGGGACCCACAGCACCTTGTAGCCCTGCATTCTTCTCCTGAATGGATAACGAGTTGACACATTATATCATCATCGACAGAAAATGTTTCTGAAACATTCTGGCGCAAGCCAACATTAGATACTTGACAAGAAAGGCTGCATAGGTGTTAGCATTCACCATCGAACCAGCGCATCTTCTACAGCTACAGTCAGTGCATGGCCCAAGTGCAGTGTACCAGTGACGTTTGGTGGAGGGATGCATAGAGAAAAGGTCTTGTCCACAGCATGAGACAGCTGTTCCTGAAAGTCAGTTAAAAGTAGACACAGCTCACAAAACGATTGGGAAGCAGTTCTCCTTATCGCAGAGCGCCAATAGGACCATCGTAATGTTGCTGCTAATACAACAGCAAGTTAATAAACACTCACATGTTGTTCCGGACTGAAGAATCCCTCTTTCTCCCACCACTGATACCAGCTGGACTCCACATACTCTGGACTGTAAGTGGATGGAAATGGCAAGCTGGTGTCTACACAGAAGACAAAAAGAAAATAAAGGTATGCAGAAAGACACAACATGTAAACAAGTTGGTTTTGTCAGTAACAGTCACCTTTCTTTGTCCCAGGAGGTGTGTGAGCAGTGTAAACTATCTTCTGCTTCTCACTCCAATTAGCTGATGTATCTTCAGTGCTCTGGAAACAAAGACAGGGGAGTTCAAACAGAGTTGGACTCTGTCAAATGACTATATCATTGTCCCATGGTAACTTATTAACATTTTTCCAAGTGAATGACCATTACAGTTTTGTGTTAGTACTGACTCTGCATAAATGCATTGATCAATTCAATTTACATGGATATGGGCCATTGCATGAAGGACATTACTACCCCTGTTTCATGGATGGGATGAGGTTCCGATGCTGCAATGCAATGATGTGTCGTATCTAAACATGAGACTCGCATTTAAAGCAAACATTCTACTTTGGTCTCATTTGTCCATAGATTATTTTCCCTTTCTTCTGGCTTGCTCACATGAGGTTTAGCAAATTTCAGCTGGGCAGAAATGTTCTTTTTGAAGAGCAGTGTCTTTGTTCTTGCCACTCTGCCATCACACCATGGCTGTTTAGTATTCACGTGACAGTGGATTCATGAACATTAATATTAACCAATGTGAGTGAGACCCTTAGTAGAAGTTATCCCGGGTTCTGTTGTGACCTGTGGGACCACTATCCACACTACCTTTGTAGTATTCCTTATTGGTGGACCACTCCCGTGGAGGATAACAGGTGTCTTGAATCCCCTCCATCTGTCTGACTGTGGATTCCAAACTCTTAATAGATGATTTTTAACCTTTTCCAGCCTGATGGTCAATAACAACTCTTTTTTTCTTGAGGTCCTCAGAAAGCTCCTTTGCCTTTCCACACACGTGTTGTGAAAATCAGACTGGGACAAGAATAACACCAGAGTCTCATTCCATTGACTGGAAACACTTCTGAACAGATGAACTCTAATTTGGTTATACACATGTATAACATTTCTGTTTCATTTGTTCGTTTGGGGCTTATTCGTCTACTTTCAGGACTTGTGTGAAACTCGTTTTGAGTATTTTTTTTATGCAGAAATGTAGAAAGTGAGTGCCAAAACGTTTGCTACATATCTACATCAATATAGAGATTTAAAAACTCACTTAGGGCAATTGTAAAAGCAACAGACTGATGAGCTTACACAAAAGTATGAAAAAATAATGTTTTTTTTTTTGTTTGTTTTGTTTTGTTTTTTAATATGTAACTTTCAGAAAACACCTGCACACTTAAATGGTGTGGCACAGTAAGAACATTTACAAATAATAAACTGTAAAATGACTTGCCAAGCTTTCAAAACAGCTTGATATACATTAAAATATGACTGGAGATTATCAGAGGAAACAAATATATTCAGCAAATTCAGTATGTCTTTCAAAACAACAAACTGCATTATGCTTCAGGACATAGATGTGGTGCAGATTTTTTTGGCTCTATATCCTCCTTCTTTCCAACTTACATTGCGTTGACCTGACAATATCGCCTCGTCACGCTCTCGTCTACGCCTCAGCTTCTCAGTCTGGGGTCGTGGAGAGGATTTTAAATGAGATGAGACGGAGGACGGCGGCGTCTTTGGTGTCTTACTCGAACAGAGTCTGGCTGCCCCGCCGCCGGCCAACCACAAACTCGGACCACGACCTGCCCTCCACATCCTCATGAACTCACCTTGCTAGAAACAAATGCATAGATCTAATAATGTCATGCAATGGCCATCTCTTGGTTATATGAAGCTAGCAAACAAATGGATACAGCTGCATTGACAATCAACTTAACAAATGTACTTACTCTCAATACACGGATTGGTCATACCGGCAGCCACGACCTTAACTTGATAACTTTGTCAAACCCTAGAAAGGGCATTTGTATAATACAGCTAATTATATATTATATATATTATATATGTTATAAATGAAAAAACAAACAAAAAAAACGTGCGATTTCACATTAATATTCCAATGTTTTCCCTTTAGTTCGACTCGTGGAATCCTGTTTGCTGACGGATGGTTAAGTTTAACGGACAACCGGAAATACCATAGTCCGTCTGGAAATATCTTCCCCACAACTGCACAGCTGTAAAGTTAAACTTGAAAAAAGAAAGAAAGCATCCTGCGTACATTCAAAAATAAAATAACTAATGGAAACATTTTTTTTTTTTACAAATATAGCAGCCTGAATGCAGTTTCACTGCATACAGAATCGAATCTTATCACACAGTGATTTAACGTGATTTTATTTATTTATTTATTTTTGTGCGCGACCAGCTGATAGTTTTGACGTGAAACTCATCACTTCCGGTTTTAGCCTGGCTAATTCGAGCCGATCTTTAGTTGTGGTAGCCACACTCCACCACCGATCCCCGCCTCGTGATTTTCAGGCAAACATTCCTCTATTTAAGACAGTTTATGCGTTAAAGAACGGAAGTTGGTCGCTGTAGCTGTCGTACACAACTCGACTCCGCTTCTTTGCTATTTGTAACATAGCTAACGGTAGCGTTAGCAAAGCAGCTGAAGGGATGGCGGAGGTTCCCGGGACGTCAAGTGAGACCATAACGGAGACAGTTCAGACGAGCACACCGCCACCGCCCCAGCAGGTAAATGTTGAAGTGCAAGCCGTGAAGACATATTTAGACACATTTGTTATTTCCAACGTCTGCTAATGTAGAGTACGAACCCGTTTTCGACGCAAATGTGACTGGCGTTTTTGTCAGATTGAAATTACACTACTGCCGTCCCTGCTCTGCTAGGCTGTATGAGACTTAATGCGTTAGCTAAGTAGTATTGCCATTGTAACAACTGTGTATAGGGTGTGTACATAATGCTCTCCTGTAACGTGATGCATTAACTGATCAGGGCGCTAGTTCGGTTCTCTGGGCAGGGTCAGCTTGGATTCTGAACACAGATACACACTCATGTGCTTCTGCTGCGCTGATGTAAAAACGGCCCCATCAGGTAAACTATCAACACATCACAGATTGAATGATGTATCTATGTAAGTAGTAAGTAGACGGCATCGCAGTATATCTGACGTTCTTCCAACATGAGTGCATACACACAGATATAAAAAAGAATTGAGGCTACACAAGTTCAATAACATTTGTGAAACTCTATCCATTTCAGAATTCATGCAGCAGCTTCTGTCATCAGCAGTAAAAACTAGTGTTTCAGTGCCGCTGGAGCCCATGCACTGCCTTCACCATGTTTTACACATGATGTTGTATGCTTTAGATCATGAAACACCTCAAGTCTTCTCCACAGTTTTTTCTTTGTGTCATTCTAGTACAGGCTGATGTGGGTTTCCACTGTCCGTAGAATGCTGCTCCAGAACTGCTTTAGTTTTTAAAATGTTTTAGGTAAAATCTAATCTGAGTATTCTTATCTTGAGGTTCATGAATGGTTACAAGTGTCTGTTATACCCCCTGCATTTGTTCTTGTGAAGTCTTTTCTTTATGTCAAACTTGGTTAATAATATGTCTTGCTCCTGAAGAGTTTTCGTCACTTCAGTCATCCAGCACTGTTGCCAGTCTTCCATGAACATCCAGGCCCTACTATGTTGCTGAGCTCCCCAGTGTGTCTCAGAATGTACCACACTGTTGATATGGTCACTCATACAGTGTTCCTTTTTGAATACATGCTGTGGGTTCACAGTGACAGACACCACACCTTTTAGTTTTTTAACTGATAAGGAAATAATGTCATCTGTACATGAAACAGCTTTTAAGGCATAGGGGACTACACATCAAACAGCTGTAGTCCCTAAACTCTTTCTCTAGTGTGGAGTCTATACTTTATAATAATTTTAGAATAAATAAATAATAATTAAATAAATACTTTAAACAGTGTACTTTACAAAATAAATACAGTTTAATAAACTATTTGCTTAAAGGGAACTGTTGTTTTTTTGCTTATGGACTATCACATATGTTGGGATAATCAAGCATCAACTGCTACAGTTTTAAATGTTTAACTCAAGTTCTACCACTGAGTTGTCCTTTGAATCTGCCCAGGAGACATAATCATGAACTATAAGCTAAATCCTTGATGGAAGCATTTGTAGTACCTGACATTTCTTTTCAGAGAGAACATAATGCGAACAATGACATACCCACATGGATGTAGACAGAACTAATATGTGTAGAAGTCTGTACAAAGAAAGTCCCAGAGACAGCTGTGACAGAGTCCGGACTGAAGATCTTCTTTCTCCGTGATGATACAGTTAACCATTTGAGTTTTATAATTCATGCCCAATATCTCACAGCAGAGTTATTACTTATTACAGGAGGGACGAAGCCTGACAATCAAGTTGAGGAAGAGGAAGACCGAGAAGAAGGTGGAGTGGTCTAGTGACACTGTCGACAATGAGCACCTGGGAAGAAGGTCTTCAAAGTGTGAGTTCACCTTCAGCACACACACAGAAATGTATTCAGTTAACAATGTTGGCTTGTACCAGTGGTCACAAAAACACCTATCAGCAGCTTTAGTGTTTTAGAGACAGCCTACAACCAAATCCAGAACTAGGATGTATATGTGTTGTTTTTTTATTTTATTATTTTACAGTTTTGACAGCATTCAGAATGTTCCATCAGCAGGGTCCATCTATGACACTTGGTTCAGTAATATGCACATATGTATTGTATGTTGGACATGGACATACGACTCATCTAGTTTCAAATGGTGTAAAATCATAACAATTGTCCTGAAATATGTAGATAACAAAGTCATGCCACGTGATGTCATTTGTGAATAACTAAATACTACGCTAAAACAAAGGCAATGGGACTAGACTGGGGTCTCTTGAAGACATTTCTGACTTGCTCAGAACTAAAGAAACATACAGTTCACCAGGACTGAGCTAACTGAATAACTGAATATTTCTTCAGAACTGAATGATTCTGGGCTGAACAGTTCTTAAAGGTGCAGTAGTCAAGTCTTATAAAACTAACTTTCTGTCATATTTGCTGAAACTGACTCTATGTTCAAGTATAATTGTATGAAGCAGGTCATTTTAAAAAAGAATTCGGCTCCTCTGGCCCCACCTAGAGCCTGTAGCGCGATTTGCAAGACATCCAACGCTCATCAACAGGTAGCGGTCACATATCTACCACATAGCAAATTGATAAATCTAAACTGTGGAATAAAACGCCACAATGAATGCTTCTAACTGTTACTGATAGCAAA
>JASGAT010394905.1:0-30190 GCA_030220025.1 Chelon auratus | reverse complement strand
TTTATGGGTTAAAAAGAAAAAAGGGTTTTATGTTAAGCGGTAAGCATTGATATTCATCTCACATTTTTGCACTTAGTCCTCCGCTCCCACTTGATTTGCATTAACATCATTTAAAATGGAGGGAAAGGGAACTCTCAGAGGAGTAAGTTGCACTCAACTACATGATCACTGTGACTTAACATGTACTTTTTCTCTTCTCAGGCGTGAAGGACTCAATGATCTGACAGTATTAAAACAGAGGATGGCTGGAACAAAGGCAGTGCAATGGAGCTCCTCACTCCAAATTAACTACCCAAACAGATTACATTTAGGTTCTCTGATGAGATATGACACGAGGCCTCTTATTCCCAGAGGTGCCCTTTCCCATAATGTTAGCCATTTTAAACCCCATCTTAGAGGAACTCCACATTCTGTTCAAAAGTCTACAGTCACCTGCTTAGCTTTAAGGTCATAGAATTACAAGGTATCCATCAGAAGCGGTATTAGATGTAACATTATGTTGAATGTGAAATCTCTAGCTGCTAATTCATACGTCAAATGCAACTGTATGTTTTTGACCATTTTTGGAGAGACGGTTCTACTGGTTGGCACTTTTTGGTGGCAACATAGCAAAAACTAAAGCACTGTACAAACACAGGCGAAGAAAACTGCGAATATGCAAACATGGGTATAATGGTGATTTCATATACTTTCAAAAAGGAGGTCTGCGAATGGTTTATGAGTGCAGCCAAGGAGCTAGACAGGGCTAGCATAAGTCAGGTAACGCAACATTTGAATTTCATTATGGGGCGTGTTGATGCAGAGAAAAAATAAAAAAAAAAACTCTGAATGCAATTGGATAGTCATCCAACCAACTGGCTGTACACAAATTCAACTCCATGGTGCTTAGATGGCTTGTATGACTATGTCGCTGTTACTCTACTATGAAACACATGAGACTGACAAATGTGTACAATGATTTGTGTGTGATTTTGAGTGGTCACAAATCAGGCTGCACATGTACGCAGAGATTTGAGACACTGCTCAGAGATCCACAAACTTATGGTGCGTTTTTGCGTCAATGGAAAACTTGGAAATCTGGGCTTTAGGCAGAGTGAGCCATATGATTCCTGCAGAGAGAATATGTGGTTCAAATAAGCTGCTGCTAGGAGATGGGACTTGTTCTGCAGGGTCTATACACTGACATCCTGGCAGGACCTCTGAGTAGTTTCTCTGAAGTTGGTATGCCTCTAAGCCAATTTTATTTGCAAATGATGCAAACTAACAATTTGGCATTAGCTCCATGATGATAATTTGGATGGATGATTGTATCTAGCTACATATGATAGTAAAAATTTAACAATGAATGATATTCACTATGTCTTTTTAGAGCAGATTTTAGAGCAGAACACCACTCAGGCCCTTGTCTCGGCACTGACAAGGGAAATCAGCAGAAATCTGAACACCAGCAACACAACAATCAGCTTTCCTGAGAGACAGACACTAGTCTTTTCCTAGTCCTCCTTGGGCTAAGACAAGATCTGTAATATACAGTATCTGTATATATCTACCCCATGGTACGTAAAGATACTTGTGCATGGATCTGTGCAGTGTGAAAATACTGATCCATACATATCTCCTGATCCATATGTGCACGCTTATACATTCATATGCACAGGAAGCCTCTTGAAAGCGACAAAGATTAACAATCAGATTTGTAATTTTGCAATAAAAAATCTGCATAAACTAATAATATTTATTTAGAATGATTTTTTTATTTTGGCCAGGCAGTGTATGTACATGATTGTTTTAATGCCACCATCTATAGAACAGTTTCCAGTTCCACAAATAATTGCAAGCATACGTTATAATATATTTTGCAGTGACTCGTATACCTTTAAAGTGTTACTGGGTGCATTTCAATTTGCTACAAAGTACACAGATCAAATATTTAGGTTTAGCAGTTTATTTCATATTCCGTTTAGCTGAGATGAGAAAATAATTTTCTGACCAATTAGGCTTCACATGTAGGACAACCTGTATTTGTTCTTCTAAAACACCCAGACCCTATTCCTGAGTATCTAACACCAGAATGACAGGCTCTGTCCAAGACTGAGCACCTCATCATTTTTGACTACAAAATTGCTGATTCAAATGTTCATAACATAACATTTAGAATGAAAATAAGACCAGCTCCCTTGGTGTCTGCTGAATGTATTCTGATCATGTGAAAACAATATAAATGTTTGCCTGCTGTGGGAATGTACGGCAAAAACTCAGCATTTTACGAGAAAATCTAAATCTGATCATCTATCTGACTTTTTAAAATGCAGTGACAGTGGAACTGCCTCTCATTAGTAAAATCCTTAAAGAACACATGCTCTACCCCCTCTACCTTGCGGATAAACATGACTGACATGATTGCAGCTTTTAACAACCATTTTACTGATTATTATGCCAATATTTATCTATTTTTTAATATGGAAGATGGCTCAAAGGCTGCTGTCCAAAAATCCCTGAATCACTAGTCAGCTCATAACTATGTGGCCTCCCAGATGATAACAAAGCCCTTCAGCCACAGGAGTCAGGCTTTGGACGGACTCATGGCCCAATATCTGCTGCAAATGCAAAATGCACAGTGTTAGTTCAGGCGGAGCGCTGAGCTGTTTGTATTGGCTGATTAGCTCCAGCGGTTTGTAGCACGCTTTGCAGTGATTGGCTAATACACAGCTGTGCACAAAGTACAATCCATTTTCATTTTGGTGCCGAGCTCAGACATTATAACCTGACACCCAGTATTGTTAGTGTAAAAAATACATTTATATAAACTCTCTTTGCTGTCTAAGCTTCCTCCACCACAGCAGCTTCCTCCCTACTTGCTGATTTGGGTTGCTCATTTAATGTTCACATATGTGTTTATTAAGGAGGATTAGCTCTCTCAGCAGAATCTGTATCGCTGGCCTGAGTCTTTTCTGACAGGCCTGTGGAAATATTTGCTTCGGTATAAATAGTTATTAATTCCTTGACTGAACAGATGTTGGTGACATTGTTAAGTCACCTGATGAAAAGCCAGGCTTCGCTGCGCTTCTTCTGTATCTATCTGAGGGTTTTCATGCTGTTTCCTTTGACTTTTTAAATTTCTCCTTTTAACCTACGCAAACATCTTTCTGACAGAATTTGAACTGTTGAGCATCATCTTAGTTATACAACAATTTACCATGTGTATTATTACCATTTAACAAACTTTACACTGAAAAATATCTTTTGCTGATGATACCATCCTATGTGCCACTGCAAACCAAGTGTTCTTCAGATGGCTGCCCTGTGGCCTTTAAGCACCCAGTCCATGTCTTAGAGACTACAATCATTCCATTTGGTATCCATCTAGATAAATATTTTCCTCATATGTTGAATATGTTGACTGAATCAATGGGACGGCTCTTTTTCCTGCATCCAGACTGTCCAGTCAAGGGCGAGGGGAAACAGCAACACATGAAGCATGTTTCTCATGTCCGGTCTGTTCGACAATTAATTTGCATTCATGGAAGAAAACTTGGGTCACAGTGGAAGCAACACTGACATGTTATTCATCCTTGTCATTCAGCCTAGGCTTTTATCCAGACTGCCAGTATATGCTGATGACAGACTTTCAGCCCCTACATAATTTTCAAGCTTCAGGAGTTGAGGTTCTTCGCACTCCGACGTGGAAGGTTTGGCAAGGGACATTCACGAATGCGTTCATTCTCTGGCATTTCTTGGGTCATCTGTGGTCAAATTCTGTCGACAGAGAAGCCAGGTAACACGTGCGTCACCTGGGATAAAGACAGTCCATCCTCTGCCTCTCCTATACTCCCATCTAATTTTGGGAACATGACAAATAAGCACCTGTCCCTTCATCTTCCCCATGGTTCAGTTTTTGACTTTGAATGCATATACTTTATATGTCAGCTTGAAGACAGTTGTCACTTCAATCTGAAATTGTGCAAGCGTCCAAGTGTCCTCGTAGTGTGCTGCTAGTAATGACTTGTTCTTTGGAAGAAATCCTTGTAGTGACTTAAAAAGCCTCCTCCCCTCTACGATGAAGGAACATACGGCACAGAAAGGCCACGCTAGATTTGGTGTGAATTGTATCCTCCGTGGCTCAGTAGCAAATGGTTTGCAGACAGGTACCATGGCCTAGTAGAAGGGGACATATAGAAATTTCAAATCCTGCTCATGCTTGTGAAATGTGTCCTTTTAAAAGTTAACGCAAGAAAAGATGTTTCCACCATCTCAAAAACAGTAATGCTTCCCAGATAAAAACTAGTAATGAGGGTAAGGAGGGTAAGGAGTTTTGCCTTTTGTATACACCCAGTATGCCAATCATGTCTATGTAAGTGAAACGGTATAATCAGCATTTTAATTATTAAACAAGTCATCCTTTGCAGACGGCATAGTCACAGAGAATGAACTGAGAACAGACATTTCAGAATACAGTTTGGGCTAGTGGCGAAATGCTAATACGACACGAGAAATGTCAAATCCAATTTTAGTCTCAACTCAGGAAGCATAAATAACCACTCAGAGTTGAATAAGGGGACTATTGGTGGTTAGAATTATGTCAGTGATATACAACAAGGTTACTCACAGCTGCTTCCAGGGAATAGCAGTTTATTCTGAATTGGGTTATATGTGGAGGAAGAATATACCGTCCTTTTATGATACTAATTCAGAGACTAATGTAACTTAATGGAGACATATACCCGAAATACAGTTGACAGATACTTTATTTAAAGTTAAACAATATTAATGCTCTGGAAACTGTGCAACTGTTGAAACAAATTATGTTTCATTTTTGTGTATGCATAGGAAACTTCTTTGGAAATTATAAAGACATAAATGGAAACTAGGAAACGAGTGTCTGTGTGGTGGTCTAGCCTGCAGCTTCACATTTTTCTCTTTGATGCACTCTTAACACTCACATTGCACCATTCTCGCATAGCAGGTAGCTGTTTTTCTGTGAACACACTCCGAATCCCACTTTACACTACCTGCTTGGCACCGAAGTGGGAGAAAGACACTGTCATCAATAACCTGTGAATGCAGCTGAGCATTTAGCAGCTAATATTTCCCTCAGGAGTCGGTGGCAGGCTTGTGGCGACCCACGAACAGATTGACACTGACTGACTTGTGATGTACGTTTACCAGCCACAAGTCATAGTAATGTGAAAACAGTAAGTTGCCAAGTATTACATTATCAGTAGAACAAATACCACCTCCTCAAATAGTCACCTAACCTAAATTACTCAAGTAATAATATGGTCAGGTACCGTTGTCTTTCACCAATATGCAACCCCTACCTCTGAATTTAAAAACTTTTTATTCAGACTGCTGCATGGACTGTTGCAATAAAGTATCACACACAGAGATGGTCTGAGCCCTTCAATAAACTACCTCTTGTAAAATTGTATTCATTAAAAAAATACAACTGTAGTGGTCAAGTTTATCATCTAGAACAATAAAAAGCGAGGAGGAGTCCCCCTTGGCAAAACAAAGTGGATAAGTGATTAGGTACCCACTTCACATTTCCTGTGGGATAAATTAAAGGGTTATCTTATCTCTTATACTGTATATACCTGACATGAACCAACCAGTTGTAAATAAGGCAGCACCTATATGGCCTTAGGCAGCTGAGGAAATTCACCATTTCTTTAGCCCTTGTAAAGACATTTAACACTGCTATCATCCAGTCCCTGCTCATTGGTAGCATCTCTGCCTGGTACGAAAGTTGCAGCTCCCAGGACAGGAGGTGTATGATATAACTTGAATTTATGGGGACAAGTAAGAACAAAGTGACTGTGTTGTATTTTAAAAAGGTTAATGACACAAAACTCATAATATGCTATGAGCACTTTTGTCCTTTTAGTGTGTGTGCTGGTTTCTCTTTTGTGTGTACCTCCAGGTGCTGCCGATCACTTATTATGCCGTAGGGGGTGTCTTCACCTGTCCTCACTTGGTCACCAGGAGTGGAAGTGTAAAGACTAATGTGCGGTTTATGCTTCTGCGTCAATCTGACGGTGTACCCGTGGCGATAGTGCAGAACGCGGTATCCTGATGTGCACCTCCCCAGAAATGTAACTACGTGTCATGACAACACAAATCGCAAGGGCTGTAATTGGTCCTCTTGCTAGTAGCGTGTTTCCGTTTTAGCATTTCCTGCTGCTTCTCCATCGCAAGTTTCTAATTGATTCTTTCATGTGTTGATACACATCGAGGAAAGGTTATCTGAGGAGGTTGGGAGATACAAACATTTGTATGACTTGTCTTGAATGAAAGTTTCAGTCGGCATTGTTGAAAGTGAAACAGGAAGTAGAAACAAAAATGTACCCAACTGGCTAAAAGGACACAGCGCCAACTAGCATTTTTTTACAGAGCGAGCCAGACTGATGAGCACGCAAGTATAAATGGCTTGCACTGGCGTAGGTCACACCACAGAGGTGTAAACCACGCTTAAGCTTGGAGGCACATTGGCTGCTAGAAAGCTACCAGTATTGTGTTGCTGACTCCATTCATACAGAGAGAAGATATCCCTTTGTTAGGCATTATGTTTTAGTTAGTAATTTAGGATTGGCTTTGTTTCATTGTGAAAAAATGAATGTCCCATTAGCTCCTCGGTTCAGCTTCTTTGTCTCTGCCTTCTCAGTTATTGTTGTAACGCTAAGTGTTAGAAATGGCAGGAAGTTCTACATTAAAGTTATAGGTCAAGTCACATGTACAAGTTCCTGAAAGAAAACTACAGCAAATATGAATCTGAGATAGACACAAGGGCAAAAAACAGGACAACATACCACAAGGCTGCTCAGACGGAAGCAATGGGTCGTGTAACGTGCCCTGCCACATGTTACAGGAAGAGGTTCTTTTGGTGTACACGTTTGCTACAGGCAAGGACAGAAAGGGCGCAGCCTGTGGCATGATGCACCACATTATAGTGTCACAGCCAGTCACACTCCATCTCCTCTGGGTATGTCACGGCAAGACACAGTCTGTCCGGTGTCTCATGAGCGCTAGACTGTGAATACACCCCCGCAAACATGAGTAAAAAAAAAAACAACCTTCTAATTAAGCAGTTCATTAATTCATTTGTGTCATATTGTGACGTGGCAGTGCCCTCTACGGCTAAAGTGACTTGCTGGTGGATGTACCTGAGGGGAATATGTAATGGCTTTGAATTAACATTGTGGATAATCGGTTCTTGTCAGTTCAGTGTAATGATACTGGCCGATTTTACTTGGTGGTGGTTGTGCTACTGTCTGGGAGGCAGAGCATTTAGTACTGTAATGTCAGTTATTTTTGAAGTGACAGGGAAAACACATTAGGGATCAGTTAAAAGTGTTAATATGTCCCTAGTCCAGTGAAAATCAGTCATCAAAATATTCCTGTCGGGTGTTGCATGCAACATTTAGCACCCACCCCAACTGTCGGACAAAGACATCTTCCATTAAAAACATATATATAGCGAATTTGAACCTCCCACTGTTTCAAATTGTGATCCATCTTTTAGACAACCAAATGATCAGCGGGGATATCACCAAAACGCAAGAGGTAATCATTATTTTTCAATACAAAAACATGCTACTGGCAAGGGATCGGCCACATTAACATTTTATGTGATTGTGGCATAATGGCATAATCCAACTGAGAAACACCACAATAGCTGGCAGGGGACTGGTTTTTACTTTTAGTTCATACTGTCGTTGACNCAGAAAAAAAAAAAAAACAGCTGCTCGTTTGATCTGGGGGGTAGGGGTAAAAAAATAGTCTGGCTTGAGGCATTTATATCCATGTTTATTTCATCACACTTCATCCTTTTTTCTCCAGTATGCTCTGGGTGGATGGCAGGATGACTGTGTGAACAGGTCACAAGTCAGTCATCACGGGGCCACCACAGATGCACTCACATATGGACATCTACCAGGGAGTGCTGGAAGTCAAGGCTGCAAAAACAAGAATAGAACAAAGTCTTGGACAACCGGGAAATATGATCAATCTTTTTAGGGGCCTTCTTTTACATGTTGTTCTCTTTCAAATAAAGGCAAAATGGCAATTAATTAATGAATCCAGTGTAAAATCCAGTTCAGGTAATGCCTCTCAAAAGGTAGTCCCAATTTAAAAAAAGTAATTTGTGTCTAAATTTGGTCTGTTCAAAAACTGATATACAGTATAGCAATATATCTAAGGGCCGTAACACACCGAACAAATGGTCAGCCAATGGTTGGTCAGTGTCTGGCTGCTGGTGAGCATCTGTGGTCCTAGGTTTTGTTGAATTGCTGGCAGAGATCACTCTTTCAAGAGGGCAAATGCAGACTCTAATTATTTTTCATTTGTTCTGGTATGCGAATCTATTCACTCTGACATTGCGATCTGGATTGAAGAAACCGTAGAGAAACCGTATAGGCCATAAACTCCACTTTCTCCACGTTAGTGGATGGGATTTGGGCCAAACTAAACAAAAAATGCTTTTTTTGGCGTTTTAGGTACATGTTTATGGGTACATTTGACTGTTAAGTTAATTATTTGATGCCATAGAAACAGGATATGACATCATGATGACTACCAGTTGCCATGTCAACTGTTCTATGAAGCGGTCCCATAGGATCATGAGAGGAGACAAAAATAAATAAAAAATCCCTGATACAACACACAGTGCCATATTAATCAAATCAATATGCGAGTGAATGTGGGAAGGTCATCGATAACGCAGCACCATGTGTCACCACTACTGGACCATACTGCGTAGACTCTGGCTCCAAATTCGCAAGATGGCTGACATATACTATATATTAAATCCATGGGATACTAGCGTCAGATCGGCAAATGCAAAGAAGTGGAAATGCGCCATCCATATTTATATACAGTCTATGCATTTGACTGTCTTACAGACTACCCAGCTGCTGGTATAAAATAATTTCCTCTCACGCAAGAGTGGAATCTTTATGTTGTGTTCAAGTGTACCTTTCTTTATTTATTTAATTTATTTTCATTGTTTGGTCACAGGATCAACACTTTACACTTCACTTTACAATTGTTTTACATGACATTGCATTAAACTTGACTGGAAGCAGTCAGAAACAACTAGCCTGACTCAAAGTGAAAAAGGATACTCCCTGTTTATATTAGGATTTTTGTACAGTTTAAACAGTTATCTTTACATTTGCTGGTTGTTGGTTTTGAGTGTTGGACAGTGTTCACTTATTTCTCTCCTAGCTGACAGTCTCCTGGCTGTAGCTGCATATTGTAAGCTACAGTATGTCATGGTCAGGCTTCTCGTTTAACTGTCTGAAATTATTGACAAAATCTTGGAAGTATTCTTTTAAAGGCCAAATTAGAAACATTCTTTATATGCCCCCAAGTTCGGATGTCACTTGATGAAAGCAGCTTCTACTCTGGGGATTTCAGTCATCCCCACAGGGGTGATAAGTCAGCAGTGACCACTCCAGCTCTCTGAATTTATCTACCAGCCCCTGCATGGAGTCGTAAGTCATGCTGCTTCTTCATTACCTGGGACAGTGTGTGCCTGGACCAGCTTTGTTCTGTGGTTGAGGGTGTCCATTAATCCCACACTGCTTTAATCTCCACTATCTTAATGATGCCACCAAGAAAGACAAAGACAGAAGAGCAGGTGAAGACAATAGTTTTTGTTCTCTTAAAACGTGATGAACCTTTGCTTTGTCTTGTTATCTCACTTAATGCTTCCAGTCAAAGCGTTTGTAAGGGAAGCCTGGGTTGTAGCAGTGTAACAGAACCGAAACAAATTAATTACCTATAAAACTTTAGTATAAATGGTTTGGTTGAAAAAAAAAAAAAAAACTCTCCAGCTGCAGTTTATCAACAAGCAATGTGAGGTTACGTTTCGAGAACTTCCACCAGATTTTAGTTTATAAATGTACAAAACTGAATGTGCCATTTATTATTAGTAGACGGATTGAAGAGAGCAAAACATTTTTTTATTTTTTTTTTAAAAGACAGACTTTAAACTGACTTTAATTCTAAAGTAATTCGTAAGGAATCAGAAGCCTAATGGTGGCAATATTAATTTTAATGTCATTTAGTTTATGTAAAAGTCTGATTATCATCCCGCAAGGGTTTTCAATGGAACATGACACTGTGTAACAGATGCCAAGTCATTTCCTCCCCAATTACAGATGCAGCTGTTAAAAGCATTACATTATTAGATATAATAAGGGGAACCTTCTGCAAATGACAACTACTGCACATTATTTTACAATCTTATATAGTCTTTCTGTCAGTGTTTGAATAGGTTATTTCAAGCTTAACCCTTTCTCCTCTCATTTTAATGTATATTCTCTGCATGCTGTAAAGCCATAGGTCACGTTTATACAGACAATATTTCTTCATCATTCTCAATAAATACTCCAGCTTAACTCTTTTCACAGACGCAAAATAGATATGTATTGTCATGCAGCAAAACATCACTTGGAAAGCAACTTTCCATCTGCTGCCGAACGTCATCTCTGCCAGAAATATAAGATGACGCCACTGAATTCATCTGGTAGAAAATGTTGACCAAGACAGACCTATGATTTCAGTGTTACTCCTCACTTTAATTCCATTTTCGTTCATCTTGAACAACTTGTTTTCCCAACTCTATGTTTCTGTCTTTCCCAGAAACTAGTTATTGATGTTTACCCCAACCAAATGGAAAGGATCGATCAGTTCTTCACATGGTTATTAGACACTAATAATTTCTCTCACAATACAGTGTTATTCAAAGAATAAATGAACACAGCACTGAAATAGGAAACAGTTTCATCTTGTATCTTGTATTGATGATGGGAGAGTCTGACCACTGTACAAAGCCTTCTCCAGCACATCCCAAAGATTCTCAATGGGGTTAAGGTCTGGACTCTGTGGTGGCCAATCCATGTGTAAAAATGATGTCTCATGCTCCCTGAACCACTACTTTACAATCTAAGCCCCATGAATCCTGGCATCTTGGAATATGCCCGTACCATCAGGGAAGAAACAATCCATTGATGGAATAACCTGGTCATTCAGTATATTCAGGTAGTCAGCTGACCTCATTCTTTGGACACATGATGTTGCTGAACCTAGACCTGAGCAACTGCAGCAACCCCAGATCATAGCACTGCCCCCACAGGCTTGTACAGTAGACACTAGGCATGATGGATGCATCACTTCATTTGCCTCTCTTCTTACCCTGATGCCCTTACATGGCCCTGAGTTCTACTGTTGTGATTGTGATTTCACCAAACATTTAAGTGATCACCAATCATGATCAATCAGGATTTTTTTCTGACCACATTTCTTCCTCAAAGATGATGGTTCCCCACTATGATTCCAGTTTTTAATAATGCGTTGGACAGTTCTTAACCCAATTTTAGTAGTTTCTGCAATCTCCTTACTTACCTCATTGCCTAGTGAAATCCAGGTGGCGACTTTTTTTTTGGCCAGGCATAGCCAATCATAAAGAAGCGAAAATATAAGTTACAAACATCCTTTGGATCATTTCTGGCCTTTAAGCCCAGCTGAAAGCTGTTAATATGACCTGTCCCAAAAAGTCCCTGTTCTGTTTGTAGTTTTTTATTTTTTGTTGTTGTTCAGTAAAGTTATTCTGGCAGACAGGAGCGTGTTGCCAAGCCAACCTCCATTAAAAAAAACAGACATAAAAAGCAAAGTGAGATTTCCTTCATCTCTCAAAGAAAAAGATAAGCTTTCTTTTACTGATGTCTTCCTATTCCATTTAGTGTTTCAACTCTGCAGCATGGAAGTTGGTGGAAGCAGCCATTCATTTTCATTTCAGATAATTAGATTCTCTGGAAATGGATTTCTTTTCCAAAAACACACAAAAATAATCTGGAAGAGTTTTGTTTGCTGTTAAATTTGTTCTAAAATGATTACAATAACAAGGCACTGGTGTTACTCAATGAGCTGCCCTACATTTATAACTAAAAAGAGAGAGAAAATGTAAGACTGTTGGGTACACTGTTGATTCTCAGACTGATTGAATTATTAGATTACTGGAGGCTGAGAGTGACTTGCTATTTTAGGTTTTATGTGTCCCCCAAGGCCATGCTAGCTTTCAGTGCTTCACATACCTGCTGTGCAAACCCTCCCCTGTACCGTCTTGCACAGCACGACTCCTCTGTTTGCCTTCCATTCTGCTGTACCACCAAGCCTGATATCCTACAAGGGTAAACACAGAGAAAGGTCAGGGAGGTATTGACAAGGCCCTGCTTAGGACGGTGACATTTGAGCCCCAAAGCGTGTGTTTTATTAAGTGTTCAATATCTCCCGGACGTGACATGGCGAGTACATGCGGGTGAGTGTTACATATCAAGATGGTGGGTCAGCTAATTTGCCAGAGGAGATCAAGCGGTGAAAGGACACGCACAGCTAACCTTAGGATTACTGCACAGAGATGAGGTTTTGGTTGCTGAAGCCCGTGTTAACAGATAGCTGCCTTAAAGAGCAGCGCGGTGGACATAAAGAATCCTTTGGCCTAACTTCTCACTAACACCATGACCTTTAGAGACCACCAATAACTGATGCTTTGTGACTGTAAAGTGACACAGGGGTTCTGTTACCCTTTTATGAACATTACATTTAACTCCAAGTACAGTCTCTTCTCTAAATGTGCAGTTTTATACAATAGCTTTGTAATGTCTGTTAATCTGCCCTTGTCTCTAAAATAAAATCTTTGTCTATGAACCAAAGATTATATGATATAGGCCTTCAGATATTATGTAATCTAACCATATCAAATGTCATACATGCCATGCAGAACAGGAGTTTAAAAATAATGTAAAAAGATGGCAAAGAGGGCAAAAGATGCGAGCTCCGCACATCTTTCCAGCATATTGTCCCATACTTGCAGACACGGAAATTAGTCGTCTGGATCAGATTTTTTGCTGGAAACAACAACTGAATGTAATGTCAGGCGAACCGTTATGAAAACGGTTACGTCATTTTAATTATTTGACCTGATGTATGCAGTTGAGGAGCTTAAATAAACGCACAGCAAGGCAAGCGCAGAGGCAGAAAGACGCCAGAACTGTTCCTAAAAGGCAACGTACCTCTGGTAACTTAATGCACTCAGTGCTGTGCTGCCGGCCCAGGAAGAAACTTGTCCATGGCATGTCCATGGATGAGAGTACTTCCAGCTCTATAGCTGCGACTAATACATTTTTGCTGTCAGTAATTAAATGTGCTCGTTATCTTGTCTGCTATGAACTCTCCTACGTTAAATAGAAAGCTGTCAACATCCTCGCACATGTTAACAAATCTGCACGCAGGGATGGATATGCATACTTATTGGAAGGTGACAGTGGTCCCCGATGGACATTCTCAATACAGTTGGCTAATTTCCATGTTTCACTTTTGGCACGACACTTTTTAAGATGGGTAAAAATTATTTTTTATTTTCCGAAAGATGCAGGGAGCTTGCGCCTTTCTCTACAAAACACAGGTGAGGAACACAATGTTGGCATGACAACAGAGCCACAATTTGTTGAAAATAGTCACATTTGTGGATTGAAAAGACCAAACTGAGTCTTTTGTTGGCCATACCAACACAATAACAGACTCTGTAGCATTGTACAGATACTAAGGTCTGTGGACACACTGTCATTTTTTAACCACCGCTTCCTCTAACAATCTCTTCATATTCAATGATTGACATGTGTGTTATGCAGTGGAATGCCAAGCTTGGCCTACATTGAGTTGATTATCTGCAGGGGCCCCAGAAAGGAGGGGTATTGCATTACTTATGTTAAATTCTTTAGGTATCTCCTGTAAGCCCCCAACTGAGCCCAGTGTCCTCCGCCAATAACAGAGGGGCAGCAGGATTTCTAAGTTCACAAATGAAAATCTGATTTGTGAACAGGAAGCACACATCCCAACCCCTACAANAAATTTAAACGACAGGTAGAACTGTTTCCTTCCCAGAAAAATGCAAGAACCCTTTTTTTTTTTTTCTGCCAAGGCAAAGCTGCGCATCACGGCTACTGTGAGTGGGACCACATGTGGTAGAAACCTCCCGCATTCTAGCCCCCTTTGTTTGTGGCTGAGAAGCCAAAAGTAGAAACTACGAACACACTGCGTAATGAACGTGCCAAGAACAACAAATGCTTATGCGATTCAGGAAAACAATTATTTGTTACCAGAATGTGAGCGGTTGTTTTTTTTTTTTCCCTTCCTTGGTCTGGAAACTAAGTTTTGTTTTATATGACGTGGCATGTCGATCACACACGGACAGAAATGGGATTGAAAATACAACCATAAATTACACATACATACTGTATATATACGAACATAAAATGCATGTGCTGTATATTTTAGCTTTATTTGGTAAACCTCACAACAGACAGCTGTGTTAAAAACATACTTGTTGCCTATTACTGCTTCAAGGATGTTTGTACTTCTTTGAAGGCCAGTTTTACAGCTCTTCGGTTAAAAAAAATACATAAAAATACAGCAAACATCGGGCATTACTCATGAAAAATGAAAATGAAAGAGTCTGAGAGTATGAAAAAAACTGAAATGGATATTTTTCTTCAGGATAAAATGCTGTCTTTGAAAAAACACAAGAAAGACCCTTTGACAATGACCTCCTCTAGTCTGTTTATTGTCAAGCTGGCTGACTAAAACATTTTGCTTTTAAGAAATATCCATCCGTCCATTAGTTGACCACTTTATTCTGCTGAGGGTCATGGATCCTTTGGATCCTCTAGCCAGACTTTGAGAAATTTGCTTTAATTAATCTAACTACCAAAAAGCACCATGTTGTCCTCCAAGATGAAAATAAACTCAAACGAGACAGTGTGTTTCGCCTACATTTACATAGCGTGGGACATGTGTTCTGCTGTAGCAAAAGAAACCAAGGTGTTTACTTATGTCAGCCTTGCCTTCTCCGTGTCTTAGGTTTTTACAGTGGTACAACCTGTGCAGCAGAAAGAGGAGCCATTTTTTGCATAACTGAACAAGGTCACTTGTCAAAAGTGTAAACACGGGCCATTTTAAGCCCACAAACGACTAATGCTGTTTTTTGTGGTCAGAGCAGGCTTACATAAAAGGGACATGTATTGTATCACCTCTGTTGTTTATCTGGTCCTCCTGCCTCTCTATCTTTACACATTGACTCTGAAGGAGAATCCTCATTCAGCTCAGCTGGTGTGGGGAGATAATACGTTATCATCGCTCGGATCCTCAGCCTCAGTCTCTGTGGGATTATGTAGTACAAGCGCCAAAACATTTTGTAGCCTTGTAACATAAATCCACTTGAGGTCCAGACACTGTTTTTGATGCACAGCAATACAAATAAGGTATATATATATATATATATATATATATATAGTTTTTGTTGAACATATGTGCAAAATGCTGCTTTTACATGCATGCGGCAAATGTGGAACAAAAGCAAACAGCAGAGCATAATTCTCTGCTTTCATGTATCACTGTGACGTCTTTGCAGTTTAAACCTACCGTGGGTGTGTTACTGGATATACTGTATGCTTAGAATGTGTGGGACAAAAGGATGAGCAGTGGAGATGGAAATGTTTGGTCATCTTTTCGTCTTGTTTTTTTCTGGGACTCTTGGTCACTACTGCAATCCATTATGAGCACAGTGTTTTCAAACCATCTGCAGCATCCTGTCCTCTACAGAGGAGAAAGCTCTCCACTCTAACTGGTGATTTCTTTCATGAAACTATTTGCTCATATACTGTATGCTTGATCCATCTGTTCGGTTGTTTAACACACTAATTATTGTGCTAAACATTGTAAATGTATATGAACAAACTGGTTATAGACATGGCTTCATGGGTTATTTTTTTGTTTTGCTTAGTTGTTGACCAGACACACACACAGCAGACTTTGGTGTAACCATGGACTATATACAATGATCAACCAGGATGACAGGAGAAGTGAATAACATCAACCTTTTTGTGACAATACAATGTTTTCCTGAGAAACTTTTGCACCTGGCATTCATGTGGAGCACCCACCTAGACCAGACCAGGCACCCCCACCCCATAGCAATGACACTCCATGATGGCAGCAGTGATCCCCAGCAGGATGCAGCCTGACACAGACACACACACAAAAACGCTTTAGGAACAACTAAAAAACATGAAGAACAGCACAAGGTGTTGCCTGGCCTCCAAATTGAACTGATCAAGTATCTGTGGGATGATCCACAGAGGCCCTTCCGCTCAACCCATAGGTCCCCACTAACAACATTGTGTTTCCAGACACCACAGGACACCCTCAGAAGGTCCATGTCCATTCTCTGATGAGTCACAACTGTTTTGGAGGCACAAGGGAGACCTACACAATATTAGGACATAATGTTATGGCAGATCGGTGAATAGGGAAGGACGAACCCTCTGTGCCGTCAACCATAGGTTTTCCAAAGAGCAGTTTTAAAGCTTAGTGTGGTGTCTCCAGCCATCACTGCCTTGACACTTCCTGACTCTAACTAACTGCTTGCTAATACAAAGCTGAGTTGAGCTGAGGTGGACCGGTGACACCTAGACAAGCTAATGATCTGTGAGGCCACCCAGCTGTTACAGAACGCAGCCACGCTTGTTATTTATGCATAACCTGAAAGCGTTAATGCAACTTGAGTTTACCCACCGTACAGTCACAAAAAAGAAAATTAACTAAAAACCCAAAGCAGTTTTGTTGTAGGTTGTAAACACGTTCATTTCTTCCATGAAGTAGGGGACTTGAACATGAAGGTCTATGAAAATTGATTCGCTTTTATACTCAGACTCAAGTGACCACTCAAACAACTGCAGTTTTTGGCGCTACCACATTGGCTTGATTTTTTTTTTTTTCTTCAAGCGTGGAGGGTTCCGCTTGGGCGTAAGCTAACACTGTCAGCACACATTGTGATTTAAGAAAAATACCAACAATGACTTAATTCTGTTCTATTTACTGTGTGTGCCCCAGTAAGACATGATGGTGTGGCAGTGAACCAGCATGCGCAATACACCAGAGGAGCAAAATTAAATTTCATTGTTATTTTATTATTTATATGGTTTGTAATTTCCCTGCCGTGACAATGACAAAATATCATCAGAAAAGGCCTATCTGGTGTTTGCTTATCTTAATCATAATCCTTACTGTGACCTTGGTTGCCTAAATTTAACTTGACATAATCATATGGATGGTAGCTTCAAAAGGAACATAACATTTGATAATGTATCATGGGAATCTTAAGTTAAGAAATAACGCTGTAATGAATTTACCATATTTCTCTGTAAGAGGTTTTCTTTTCAGTGCATCTTCCAGTGGCTGCCAAGAAAGGTAACAATTACTGTAAAGGGGAGTGTCCACTCCATCATAACGGTGTTGAAGAGTTTTACAGCAGACCTGTCACGCAATAGTGAAAAGGTGCTGCATTCTCACAAGCATCACTGAGAGACTGCACTCTTCCCGGTGACTCATATATTCAGGTACAGATAGAATTATCTCTGGAAGCTTTAGGTTTTGTGGACTTTTGTGTAGAAAGGTGAAATTTATCTGCACCCAGTATTCGCCCCACTGAGCACTGTGACAGAAAATGACATTCCAGAAAGTGAGAAATTGACTAACTGGCCGTCAGAACTGCAAATCACAAACCTCCTCATCCCAAGGCATTTATGAATGTGTTTTTAATACACCTGCATCGCTGTGCAGTGAGTACCTCTTAAAAATGAAACCTGATAGCAAAAAGAGAAAAGTGGGGGAGAGAAATGGATGGCGATGGAAAGAGAAAAGGAGTGAGAGAGTGTGTTTTCCATCAGAGTCAACCTTGCCAGGCAATTTGGGCCCCCATTTCAGAGGCCTAATGGGAGATGGACAGTGATGGACAGCGCGTGTGGGTTACTTATTAATCTGGGAGAGGCAATTGGAGAACCTCTATCGACCTGCAGTAAATTAAATAAGGCCTATCCTGAAATGGCATTATTCTCCCTCAACTCTCCCTCTGCTCCTCTCTCCTCCTTTGACCTGCTGCAAGGGATTAGAGCAAATAGGATGGGAAAATTTAGACACTGTGAAATGATGATGGATATTTACCATACATACAGTATGAGGCATACAGTGTGTGCGAGCTGCGATGCATAGAAATTAATCATCCGATCATGAGGAAAAGCTTTGAATAAATAAAACATGTTCAAAGCTTCTAGTGTGTAAGAGGGTTAAGGTTGAGAAGGTTTAATGTTTTGTGTCTAATGAATGATAAATGGTTACATTTGAAGTCTTTCCTAATGAGATATCCTTGTCATAAACCATCAGAATTCTTGTATTTGAAACAAACTGTTATGAGTAATGAAATCCAGTTGGTTGCTGACTAGTGTTTTTGGAGAGACTGTCAAGCCTTTAATGATTTAATTGGGATCCAAATGCTGTGTGTGGGCTTTCGATGAATAATGAGCAACAATGTTTAAACAGAACTTTTTTTGTTTTGTTTTGTCATGCATACAAGCAAGCCCTAGAGAAACACCAGCTGGTTGCTCACTGTGTCACGATGGCAGCTCAGGGCTAAGTGCTCTTACGAACCTTTTTCTGATTTATTTGATTTCTTGGTTTCCCTCTTTTGTAACAACTCCAGCGCTAATCGTTCACTTGCTTCACTTCTCAATAGACCCCTCAGAGGTTTCATGTCCTCACTCCACCAAATGAACCAGATATGACAACATGACTGTGAGGAGGACTAGAAAATATCCCCGCAGAAGTCACCTTGTGTCCAATAATAGGCCCTGCTCTTTTGTACATCCATCAGTCTACTCTCAGTTATTTAGGGCAACTTTACCCTAAAGTCTGCAGAGGGCCTCGGGACACCAGATACTTTGACTCTGGCTTGTTTTGCCCTCCTTCCCATATGCAAACTCACTCTTTCAGAAATAACTCACTGCTCCTGTAACATCGCCCGGAGGTGAATGAATGGTCCACTCTGTGTCCAATTACAAGCTAACAGAGAAAATAAAAGTGATGGTATTTCGCAGCGTATTAAGGCACAGGGTAATATAATGCGCCTACTACGCTGGAGAAGGGATTTTTTGTTGTCTGGATGAACACATTTCAGACCCCTGAAACCGCCTAAATGATAAGCAGTTATAGATAATGGATGGATAGCACTCAATAAGGTTCCATACAAACACCATAATAGACAAGAATATAAAAGAGTCATGCAAAAGACATGAATGGCCTGTTTTAATGTACCAGTACTGGGCCTTCTATGGTTCTTGAACTGTGAAATAGGACCAAACGTTTCGCTGTTATCAACTTGGTATTGTCCACGACCAGTGAGCATATGTGAACCCCTATTTATCTCTTGATCAGACGCCAGGGAATTCTTCCACATTGCTGGCAAGGGCAGTTAAATTACATCCATGATGTGATTGTGAAAGATTATTGACTTTTGGGAAAAACATGTGTAACGCAGCATCTCTGAAATCCTTTCAGTGCACCTCCCTAGGGCTACCAAGAAAACTAACAATTACTGTCACGGGGAGCGTCCTCTCTACTGTAATGGTGTTGTAAATTGTGGAGTGGCCACACTCTTCCTCAGAGGCATTATTGCACCTTAGAGATTGGACTATTTTTCTAGGAAGCATGTTTTTAGGTACAAATGGACGCGACATGTAGATTTTTGAGGATAGACAAAAACACATTTCCTGCTCATTCACCAGAGTGTGTTTTCCGTGTTTTAATTCTTCTGGTTGTGAAAGAGTCTCTGCATGTATTAGCGGCTCAAGGTGAAATATTATATTTTATTTTGTGCACACTCACAGGAGTTTGCATGTTCTCACTGTCCAAAGACATGCTTGTTAGATCAATTGGTGATTCTAAATTGGTGTGATATATGAATGGGTGTGAGTGTGGTAGTCTGTCTCTCTGTGTTAGTCCTGCAATAGGCTGGCAACCTGTCCAGTGTACCCCACCTCTCACCCAGTGACAGCTGGGATAGGCTCCAGCCCCCCCGTGACCCTCCAGAGGACAAGCGGTTATATAAAAAAAAAAATGAATGAATGAGTTTTGTGCTCATGGATTAGCACCACATTTCCCACAGTATTCAAGGTAGGAGATTCTCATGACTGGCGCAGAGGTATAAATGAGAGCATAACCAAACCTGCCATTCCCACTAACCTCAATTGAGATCACCTTAACAGAGCCTATTAGCACAGCTGTGGACACTTCTTGTTATTATATGGAGGGATATACTGACAAGCTGAAGTTATGCATAGTAACTATTTAGTTAGACTGCTGCACTGTCTGCACTTAAAGGGCTGCTGCTTACATAATGTAACCATTATTCTGCACTATCTCACGCAGCCTTCGCCTGCTTATTTTCTCAGACAGCCGGGTGAAAAGTCAAATGCTTGCGCTCGCCGCTAATACTTCAAAATGAGGCACGCCTATGGCCTTGGGTCAGAAAAAACACAAACCATTTTCCAAAGTGGATGCTCGATGAGAGCACAACATCTATGATTTACACAGCCTGTGCGAGGCAGAATGGCTGGTCCCATAATCGCTGGCCGCGCAGAAGTACATGCAAATTTGCACTCTGTAGGCAGCGGTGGTCAAGACTGTACAACCCATTAGAGGATGATGCCGGTGTTGAATGCCGCCGAAGAAAAGCACTTTAACATTCAAATCAGTTCTAAGTTGCGATGTCCACTGGCAAGGTCGCACGCACCTGTGATTTCAGCTTATAAATGAGGAACAGCCAAGTGACAGAGCATTATCTGAAATAAGGGCAGGAAAATACATGAACATCTGGGCAAGTGTCTTTAAGACCCCGTGAAGAATTAGGGAGCAATTATGGAGAGAGAAAAGTTCTGCTGTCGAAGGTGAGCTACACCCCACTGCTTCTAACTGCTGAGTGCCGATACGGAGATGTGAATGACAGCTGTATTTAGCATGGAGAGATTTATTGGGGAAGATGAGCTCATAGCGAAGGCAACTGCCCCCATCAGCATTGTCATTACCACCACTAACAAAGTCCTCTGGGTGTGAGAGGCCTACTCAGCTGGTCGCTCAAAAGATCCATTACCAAGGCATTAAGCATGCGAGATGAGAACAGTAAAACGCGATGTGTGTGTCTAAGTGATTTCGTGTGTGTTGTGCCAGATTTTTTTTTTTTATGACACACACCTTCATAGTCATCGGCAAACCCTCCCCTAAAAGCTGCCCAAAGTACATTTCATTTTAATAAAAACCCGGATGCGCATGCACATTGCACACATTTAAAGTTGCGCGTGTAAGGATGCAAATGTATGCAGGCGTGCACTCACACAGT
The DNA here is from genome assembly GCA_030220025.1 of Chelon auratus. NCBI lineage: Eukaryota > Metazoa > Chordata > Actinopteri > Mugiliformes > Mugilidae > Chelon > Chelon auratus. The sequence goes on along the minus strand of JASGAT010394905.1, from coordinate 8,904 downwards.
CGCGTACACACACACACACTTCAAAGGGCATGACACAGAAGCCAAGGTCCTTATAGAGACCAAAGTGTCTAATGGAAAAACCATTTTCTTAAGTGCTTTGTTTGTTGCACCATCTGCGTTATTTGCACAGTAATTACTTCCGTAGTCTGCAGGTTCGAGGTTTTCAACCTCCAGGGCAGTGTAAATAATGGGGCAATCATAATAGTCTTTTATCTCGGCAAATGTGCAAGAGTGTGGATTTAATGAAAATCAATGTTATATTAGTGTTAATGTCTTGCAGATGTGATCTTCAGCAGTCCCATCTTTTATTTGTCCTTTCTCCTCTGTATTTTCTTTGACAATATAAAAAATCTCGGGTGATTTCCTGTGCCTTGCTCTTCTGGCCACACGCTGACAAGTCTAAAAGCGTATTGTCAAATCAGCCCTGATTGCAGAGAAGAGCTCCAGAGTCTGTTGGCGAACAAAAAGCATTTGGTAATCAGACATGAGCACAATCTTGAGCTGGAAGTATTCCTAATTGCAGAAGTCTTAGGTCTGGGTGATATCAATCCCACCCGGGCCATGTCCATTCCATCAAATCTACCAGAATGCTGTAGTTGTGACACAGTGGAATAGGAGATGTTGGAGTAATCCAATAAAGGCATTAGTGAACCATTAGGAGGGCACTTCCTGGCTTTGGAGGGACACACAGAGCCTTGTTTAGCCTCACAGAGCATCCCTGTTAGCATTTATTTATGGCAGCAAGATGTCAAACCACTTAGAGGTGGACTGTTGCCTGTCCATTAAGGCTGCTGTCCAATGGGAAGCTTCAGAGAGCAAATCTTAGGGTCTGGCCTTAGTCCAATCTCCTTGTCTGTTCCCCCTTTTTTTAAAGAATACACAGCAGTGGCCTTTTCAACCAGAGAAAGCTATGCATAGTATAAACCTTCATCACAGCTGGCATACTTCATGTCACAGGGAAAAGAAAGTGGTAATGCAGAATGAATGCAGGTTGGCACATGAATGTAATTGCAGACTTGACTTCCAAAAGACAGAGAGAGAGGTATTTTTGAGTCAGTGGAACATTTCATACCGAGGACACATGCCTGGGGTAGGTCTACTGAACGCCCACATTATATTCATTCGTTTGTGACATCAGTCACATGTTAATTTACGGTTGTCACCATAAACACAGAATCCAGTCTGCAGCGTTATTCCACAAACTTCACATGATTTACAGACTAAGATTACATTATTTTTACTTCCCTTCTCCTGTTGGCTCACGCCATATGCTCTTTTATATTTCTTCACTATCCTTTCAATGTCACTCCCAAGAGAAGTGATATTTGAATGTAACTTAAAAATGTATACTCTACAGTTCATTTCCAGTTATTTCATGAATACCTTGGCCTGGAAGCCACACCAACTTCCCCACCCACAAAGTTTTGAGGTGGAAAGTTGGTCTGGAACCCCTCTCCTGGTAACTGATTACGCTCTGGTCAAGATCTGCCAGGTCAGTCTAATTGTTTGGGTGTGCTTTATGCAGGGATAGGCAGAAGAGTAACGGTGATGTCGTCATACATGCTATCTGAGCATAGTGGAGCTAAATTTGTTTACAACAAAATGGCCCTGATCGGTTGTAGAACTATCCAGTTGCATGGACGTTGCATTATGTTTTTCTCTGTATCAGCTGAAACACATCCCATAATGAAATCCCAGTGGCGCTTTACCTGGCTACAGCTACTGGCTATCTATTGATATCTTTTTCAGCACATATGTGGTAGATCACTGGAGTGTGATGGAAAAAAAAAAATGCATAAAGCCTGTAGTGTCTTCAGCTGCATGAAATTTGATCAACTGCCTAAAGTGAATTTACTAGACTTGCCTTCATTGCGCTTGCAGATTACAAGTTTGACAGTAAGTGAAAAAAAGAAGAAAAAGAAGCCTCTGCAGGCTGCTCTACATTGCTGTTTGAGGTCCGAGGCCGAAAAACACACCCGAAGTTGTGACCAAACTCTCAACTGTCAAATTCCATTGTGGGTAATTGTAGGGTTAGGTTATGAAAAAGAAGAAGAATGTGTGAGCTCTTAATCTGCTGACTGTGTTAACAAGTGCAATGATAAACCAGTGCTAAATGCATAACTAGTGGTAATCCTTTTAAAGGATTAATGAAGTATCTTAAATCTTGAATTAAAGTTGGAATAGGTAGATATCGCCTAAAGGGGAGGGGGGTTCTGAAGCAAAGCCTTCCCTGCTGGCCTAAACTTTATCAAAATCACTGACTTGAATTTTAATATTTTTACATTAATCTTATTCAATTATTCCCAATAGCCCATTCTTTTCATTTTATGTCAGAGTCAAAGAAATATGCCTTGGCCTTCACAATTAAAACTGCATATTAAAAGTAAAAAAATATCAAAATGTCTTTTGAACGGCTCTTTGAAAGGAACAGATCCACAAAATCCGTTTCCCTTCAAAGAGCCATATATCCCATTTCTGCAACACATTTACCTTAATTTCTGGACTATAAGCCGCTACTTTTGTCACTTGCTTTGGGCCCTGCGGCTTATACAACGGATATATGGATTTTTACAAACCAAGTGAGCCCAAATGCAGTACGAGAGCTGCTTTTAAGTTAAAGGCGATCGATCTGGCTGACATTTCTGGTATAGTAGGCTGGTTATTTTGACACAGTAAACGGCCCTGTTACTGCACCTTTACTGCTGTGTTGCCTTTTTTTCGAAAAAGATGCTTGTTATTTTGTTGAGCAGCCGGGTTACTGCACTTTTGCTGCCGTGTTACAGGCAAGCACTTTTACAAACAAATTAAATTCAGCCATTTAACGTTATTGCCTCGTCAAGTGTTTTAAGCTTTGTTTTTTGTTATACTGCACTACTACGGTACTATGACTGCAGGAAGTGCGCTAGGAGTGCACCGTTGTATTATTTGTGCACTGCACGAATGCTGTTTGTAATGTCAAAGAGTTTGATCGATTGATTGATTGATTGAAAGATTTATTGTGTTTCTCAAATGTAAATAAATGGGACGCTTTGCGTTTCCAAACAGTCATTTCTGTCCTGTGGTAGAAGAAACCCTTACGGTAATTAAACATTAAAACACCAGCGGCTAAAAGTCGGGTGCGGCTTATATATGGAACAATCTGTATTTCCCCCCAAATTTAGCTGGTGCGGCTTTTATTCAGGAATTTAGTAGCTTACCTGTCCCTATAGCCAATGGCACCCTCGGAACCAACCTGGGTGCCAGTTCTTCACATGCTCTTTTATATGCATTTATTATCAAATTCTCTTCCTGTTTTGAGGTTGCTTCGGAATGCAAGCAGTGGATATCGGTGATTGAATATCAACTCCTGCAGGATTGTCTGCTGGTGAATCAGATTTTCCGGCATCTGAAAAGGCATGCGTGGGCATCTGCAATTCAAGCCCATAAGAAGGCCCACTGAAAGAATTTCTTAACATAGCCATTTGGCTTGACATGTCCTGCTGACCAAAATCACTGAGGCTAGACTCTCTCTATTCAGCACCCTCCTTTTTTTCCCTGATAACCCTAATAAGCTCTTGTCAACATCAGGACACTTCCATCTTTGCTTCGCTGATTTCCTAGCTTGTTTGATCTTGACACAGTGCTCTTTACTTTGATGTCGTCATGCACTGAGGAATGAGTAGCCACGAGAGCTGGGAGGCCTGAGAGAGCTGAGAGATCTTTGGTTTGCCTGTGATATTGCAGGATGGGCTTGTCAAACACAATCAACACCAAGCATCTATCATTTGCTGATTTTAAAGTAATATCACAGCTGTTGCTGTTGGTTTGCAGACATTGCTGACAGATGTATTTCAGGAGACACACACAGCTGAAATTTGCTTTAAACAAAGCTTGCTATTTAAGCCAAGCCAGTGAAAGTTGATTTATTTTTCTTTTCTTTTTTTTTTTACAGGTTATGCAACCACTGTCACTGCACTTTTTTGATGGTTGTGATTTGTGTACTTATGATGAAAAAAAATCATACTATGGTAAAGAAATTAAAATGTTTCACAAACTTTAATAACCATCTTTGACTCATACAGACTTTGAGATTATTTCACAAAAAAACAAATAAATAAATTAGAAGCAGAACTTGAGCACATATTAGACAGTTTATTATCATTGCATACATTGATCAGCCACAACATTAAAACCACTGACAGGAGAAGTAAACAACATTGACCATCTTGTGACAATTCAATGTTCCCTTGGGAAACTTTTGGACCTGGCAGTCATGTGGATGTTACCCACCTAGACCAGACCAGGCACCCACTCCCCCAGCAGAATGCAGCCTGTCAAGGCTACTGTCGGCCGTAGCCCACGTCAACATCATAAACACTGTCAGTCTGAGACTTATATAATATAATATGCGACTCTCATTCAGCAAAACAAAACAAACAAACAAAAAAAACACGCTCTACAACAATATCAACAACACTGAACTTAAACACATGAGCTTATCAATGCTGTGCGCTGCAGATATAGCCTATTCGGCACCGTCAGTAGTGTTTAATAGTGGGCTCCTCATCTGTCTTCTCTAAGGCGTCCGTGTCGTTATTGTCACGTGATCAGCGACTAGTCGACTTTCTGCTTAAAGCATCATGGCACAGCAGTGAAATCGACTAGTTGGTTCAACCCCTAGTGAGCTTGACATGGGAAGTCTGACTATGACTATGGATCTAATCGGATATATCCAAAGTTGAGAAGAGTGGATCGAAAGCCAAAACAGTTTGCTAAAACATACTTAATAACCAACGGAAGCAAGCCAGCTTTGCAGATCACACTCATGTGCTTGTTCAAATCCGCTGTACAATGGCTTGAAATTTAATTAAGCCCTGTATTGTGCCCATTGATGGCTCTATCTGAAAAGCAGAGAAAAAAGTTTGAAGGCAAGGTGAATATGAATGTGTTCTGCATCCCCCTACGTTCTGTGGCTTTCTAGCTCCATTGCTACATTAATGAAAAAACACAACAGTAACACAGAATTGGCACCAGGGGTAATTGACAGGAATTGAGTGGTAATTGGTGGAGATGTATGAGTCGTTGCAAATCAACTTACCTTGGATCATTATGAAGTGAACAAGCGCTCAGAGGTGCTGCTAACACAGTGTTTGTGTTGACAAAAAATTACATTTGCAGGACAGATTTGTCTTTCTGTAACTGATGCATTTGGGCTGACGAAAATCACTCATCCTCCCAGCATGATTTGAATACCATGAACAGTGACATACTATATGCAAATGTCAACAACAGTATGTTGTTTCCAAAAAACACAAGCCAAGGGGACATTTTCAGGATTTGAGGGCACTGTATACTGAAGCGCAACGTGTGGAAATCACCCTTGGTTTGACCACAATGGCAACAGAGAGCATCAGAATCATTGGACAGCTTGCACTGATGTAGTTAGTCAGTAGAAGATGGTCCCTTGGAGCCTCATACATGGAAATGGAATGTCTTGAATTATGACCGAGGCCTGTGAGCGAGCATATGGAAAAGAATACTGACCCAAGCAAAGCTCAAAGAGGCTGCAGCAGGACGCAGCGCTCCATCAATATCAGATTTTAAATTGGAAAAACGTTTGTGCGTCACAAGGGGGCCGGACCGGCGGGGCCACTTGATGAATGAGCCTTCTTGGTGATTGATGGTCAAGGGGGAGCGGTCAGGGGTAAAAGTTATGCCACACCGTATCAATATCAGGTTGTTTGCCTCTCGTGCATGGCAATACTAGGAGAGGAAAAAGTAATAAAATGCATTAAGTACCCTTGACCATTAGACTTTTTGTAGGTTAGACTTGCAGTTGTTTTCTAACATCACCCTGACCCTAATTTGAATCGGTTTTCCACAAGAACAGGAGCGGTCCTTTCGATCATTAAACCAGTCAAGCCAACTTCCATGGTAAGCGTTTGTTTGTTTACTTGCTGACGCACAGTATTTATATTCTTTCACATCTACCCCCGAGTACTACATAACGACGTGCATTCTAAACCGAGTGTCCATATTCAGCACAAGGACACACAAACACACACACTGACACACATCTAGCAGAAATATATGGCCTTCCTAATTAACTTTAGTTATGGGCATTCGCACTGCCATTTGACATTCTCACCACTTAATACAATCCCAGGAGACTGAAATAGAATAACATCAGGGGGAGGCTTTATCGTAGCTGGAGAAAGCTGTAAATCAGGCACCTGAAATTCCATTAGCAATTCCAACCAGCAGGGATGCCTGTGTGATTATTGTGGGACCGGTTGCTCTCTACTTCTTGATAATGAAGACCTGTTCAGATACTGCTGCCTAACAATGCTGACGCTGAACCAGAAAATGAGGCTTGCAATGAAATGAATCCCATCTCCCTACAATCGCCAACGTTCATTCAGTACTAAGAAGGGAGTAAGTTAAATGTGTAGTTTTTCTCTTTTGTTTGTGTTGCACAGAGAGTCAAAAAGCGTCATTGCAAACCTGACATGTTGTTTTTATGTGCGATGCTATTCTGTGTTTATGGCATGCCTGAGTCGCCATTCAATGAAAAATAATATAGAACAAGCTGCTGTAGTGTAAAATCACATTAATTCTAGAGAAGAACAAAAATTATTTAAAGTGGTATCTGATCCATGGGTGATTGAAATGGATATAAAGTATCTTCTTGGTTTTATGAGAGCAAAGCCACTACCGTGGCTGGTGGTCAATACTGGACAAAGTATTGGAAAGGTTTTTTTTTTTTTTTTGAGGATTTCCAAAACGATGAGAGCTTAAATGTGAAAATCATATTTAAAGATTTAATGTTACAACGCAAGTCTAATCTAATTGGATCACCAGCAGAAGTGATTTGCATCATGAATGAACAAGAGTCAAGGAAATCCATCCCAGAGTTAGATATTTCAGTCTGGACTGAAGCTGAGGGACCCACCAACTGAGATGTCAAGCTGGGAGTCGTGCTGCTTGCATGGACGTGCAGCAAATTGACTAGTTATCTTTTCTGGAATTAGTTTTTCCAAGTATTATACAGTACATTATGGAAAGTGAGACTGGCATTGCTTCACTTGTCAATTAAAATAAGTGCTCTCTTTACATATGTCTGTACCAAGCAAGATGCTTGTGCAGCTGTAAGACTGCGATACTTTACTGACAGCAAACACAATCTGCAAGCAGGCCAGCCACAGCAGAAGCAAGAATGCCGAAGGTCCTTTAACATACCCTCAAGGGCTCTGAAAGAAATGAAAACTATTCCTCCTCATCAACTAATAAAGAAACAGAATTAACTACATGGAAGTTGTATTTTTTTTCTTCAAATTGCAGCGCAAACATGTACAAAGCAGTTGTAGAAGTGAGACATAGGAAGCTGAAACGCATTGTCGCCTTGTAATATTTTTATCAGCATGCATGATGCTACAGCTTTACTATCCCTGTGCTGTCAACACGATGACTGAGGATATTGGGAATGATGGCCACTGACATTGTGGATGATTAAATGTGAACGAATGAGTGCTCACATAGAAATGCCACATCCTCCATGCTGTGCAGTGCTTTACCTTTCTCCCACTGGAATAGAGGATGAGAGGCTGGCTCCAGGTATGTGTCATAGGGGAACCGTAATGAATGCCAAAGGTGGGAGATGCAGAAAGGGGAAGGGAATGACAGAAAATGACACCAGATGAAATAATTGGGAAATGAATGGATGTAGGGAATAAAAGAAAGAAAAACACAGGTGTGGATGATAATAGAGAAGGGCTGACAGTGGGATCACGCTCTTTTTAAATGACAGTTCTAAGATTCTGGTTGTGAGCTCACAAAAGGCGTGTGAAGAGAGCCTTTCCAAATGTGTCACATCCAATAAAAGATTCAGAAAGGGCTCACTTTAACTTCCAGAAAATGTATTCTACATCTGTCGACAAAAAGAATAAGGCAGCCCGTGTGCCGTGCCACATGGCTAGATTGAGTGCAAAAAATGGAGGTGCATGACTGTCCTAACCTCTTAGACAGGGAGCAATCCCATCCACATAAATCCAAAAAGTCTTGCATTTTAAATGGCCCAGGAGTAAGTCCTTTATTTGCCTTTAATTACATGTGCTATTGTTTGATTATTAATCTGCAGTTAAACCGTGACTGACGGGATCAATACAGGCTCATTGTAATAATAGCTCCATGATCACGGGAGGAGCCCTCTCACAGGGCTGTCACCTATTGTTTTTATTGTCTCAGCACAATAAAAATGCCATGCGATTGTTCTGCCAGTAATGATCCGCTTAGTCAATCCCACGTAGCTGCACAATATCACTCCTGATCCAACCGGTTTCCGACTCAGAGAACCAGCATAATCGTGCATATTACTTTAGGGCAGCAATGCAACACTAGAGAGATTAGAGAGACTGTTCTATACACTGTATTATACAGATGACGACAACTTCAGGTCTAACTTTAAATTAAGACCGATCAGAATCCATTTGGGTGTTACCATAGACTGTATAAAGATGGGTGGCGGCAGTGCCATAGAGAGCGAGAGTTGCAACACTCCCATAGACCTCCGTTGTAAAAAATGGCGGCACTTTTAACCGCCTACTTCCGGGATTTGAAAGTCGGATTAGTTCCAAACACTGTCATTTGGGCGTTGGACCTCATTCATTTACATTGCTGCGAGTTGAGTTGTTCCAGAGCTAAGCTGCTGAAATATCAACCTCTTTTGAATTGTCAATTGTCTATATTATATCAGAGGCCCTTTGCGATGCTTATACTGGTCTTCATTTGTATATGCACAGCGTAATTATTTTCTAGCATTGCGTGCTAGCTAATTAGCCAGCGTGACTTCCCCTGCTGTGAAGGTAGTTCGGTAATGAATCGCTACCACCTTTATAGCAACTTTTATTTAATTGAATTTTGGGATAT
>JASGAT010394901.1:0-24299 GCA_030220025.1 Chelon auratus | reverse complement strand
AGTCTCACAGAAACTCACGTGCTGCATCACATTTAAACTCTCTGAGACACAAATAGTGCACGTCCACACAAATACATGCAAGCTACTCAGCATCCTAGAGGGACTATGAGACTATGACAATGACCTTTTCCCTCTTCCTGCCTTCAGCAGAGATGCAGCGCAGTAATAGTACTGGACACACGGGGATAGGTTAAATAGATTTATGGAGATAAGGGTACAGAGTGTGACTGAAAGTAAAATACGAGGACGGTGAGGACAGCGGGGAGCCATATTTTAAATTCCCCCATCACATTCCCTGTTAGACACACCTCGTTCACCTAAGATGACACACACACAGCTGGATGACAGAGATATAGCGTCTGGCGTTGGCTGCTGTCCAATCTGATGCATAAACAGGAGAGGCAAGTGCAGCTGCCAAGTCAAAACGGAGATAGTGGTTCCTTCAGGCTGCTAGATGGCAAGCAGGAGGCGCCACGTTTCAGATCATCTGAGGCCGATAAACAAATCAGCGAGGAAAAGGCCTCAGCTGGAAAGGCCATTAACGCAACAAAAGGTTGCCACGCATAGCATGATATATCTTCACACGCAACAGTAAACATGAAATCTTAAAAAACCTGGCCTTGAGTTCTTCCAGGCTACTGTAGAGGTGAAGTTCATAATGATTCTGACACCAGTGTCAAAGCACGCACATTCATTGAGTGTTACGTTTGACATTAAATTGGCTTCCCTTCTGGTAGATATCAGTGAAGACATGTAGGAGGTGCTCATAGGAGTGTGCAGTGGCTTGACCGCTGCTAATGAGAGACCTTAAAAAGGAAAAGCTGTGCCGACTTAAAGCGGAAACACTGTTATTAACCCAGCAGCCCTGTTTCTGATAAATCCGGGAAGACACACATTTGGGAAATTAATAAGTGCAGAGAGTGGGACTCGGAAAAGGGAGTGTGTGCGTGTCCCCCTGTGCCAAAGTTGTGGAGCAATGTTTCCAAGCGTCAATGTGTAATGCTTTGACGAGCATGCGTGAGAGCGTATGAGAATAAGACCCTTTTGTTTGTTGTTTGAAAGGGGGAGTTAGCACTTAAGTGCTGTTTTCTGTTGACTAGGACCTCAGGGGGCTATTTTTAACCATGCTGCATGCATTTTCTCAGCTTCCACAAGTGCTTCCTGTTGTCATCTTCCATCTTTGCCAGTCTGTGCACCCACAAGACCCGGTTCCACGTACTAATTGAGCTGTCTTGATAAGAGCCATACTTCAGGCCTATCAGATTGACAAAGGACAGCTACTAGTGCAGCTGGATCAGTGGGGTCAGCATGATTGGCTTTAGACATGTTGCAGCAAACAGACACAGTGTGTTCTTTTCATTTTAAAATGAATATGACAAAAACACACAAACGGATGTTAAACCAACATTTGTTCACAAACAAACAGAGGCTCTGAGGAACACCAAATGACACAGGGGCGAGAAACCAGAGTGGAGGACAAGTGAGGAATTTAATTTCTGTTCTACCAGCCTCCACTAACCTCCTACGTCTCCTCCTCCAGCCTCTTGAGAACTGCTGTACATCTCCTCAACTACCATCCATACCACTGCAGATATGAGACACAGGCCACTCTGATTATGTTGGCCTCTGGGTGCAGGAGGCCGTCGAGATAAAACACGCTCGGCTGTCACTTAGGGATAATCCAAAGTACTTAACTTCATGTCAGGGTCATAAGGCAGAGAGCTGGTTGCGAATCTGTCCATCAGTAACACTGAACTGGAACAATAATGCAACACTGTCAAGGAGATTTACTCCAGCAGTCAAAACAAGGAAACTGCAGCTTAGTTTATAATATCCAGGCTCAGTTTTGTGCATTGAAGGAGAGTGGATTTTTATCTACATCAACACAAAAATTAAATTTGCCATGTCACAGAGTAGAGGACATGATAGGCCTATACACTTTTGGCGCAAACAACATAAGACGATTAAATCTCATCCGGTTACTACACCACAAAGACAGACATTAGAACTGTGTTTGATCACAACTGAGAACAACTTTATGGTTAATTTATTGGATGGAGCCGTTAGAGCCGAGTCGTTAGAGAAGCTTTGGTGTTTAGCGGGTTTCTCGGTTTAGCGTGTTAGCATGCTACCATGTGCGTGCACAGCTGGTTGATGGGAATGTAGTGGCAGATGTTTGGCTATAAACTAAAAAACGTGACACATTTTAAACTGATGATGACACAACATGGAAAGCCATAGGATTACCAAAGTTATAACAAGAAAACCAGAGGGAGGACTCAAATATCTGTACAAAAGTCCCAGAGTAGCTGATATTTCAGACTGGACCAAAGTGCAAGCATTCAAAATAATAAGAGCTTGCAGTTGATCACTGTCCTCATGGTTTCATTTTAGAGGTCATGGGCATTTCAAAGGTCTACTAAAAAAAAAAACGAATCATTGTCAGACCATTAAGTCCTATGTGTCCACCTTAAATGCTTCAGTGTGTGGTTTCTATCTGAATGTGTCGAACAAGCCTTTTCTGACATTTTGATGTAACTAAGATGAAATGGGTTTGTTTAGTTCGAGCAGGTAGAAAAGGGCCGGTTTGCGTTAAGATCTTCACGTGATCCTTGTGCACAGGATCGTGTGACCCATGATAGATTTTCACTCAATGAAAAATGAAAATGAATATTACTCCATAAAGCCACTAGCAACTTTGTTATTAGAAGCACATGTTACACACACACACACACATTTTGCAACCCACACGATTTCATTTTAAACTGTGCAAATCCCACAGGTCTTACGAACACCGCGTACTGCACGCCTGCAGAGAATTTGGGGAAACGCGATGCACAGTGTTTTAACGTGTTGTACTGGCACATCCATTAAAATAAATCTGTCCCCGACCAAATAGAAACATATATACAGTTTATAATGTTTACCTTTCATATTATGTTAAGTATTTTCACAAGTGGTTAGAGAACATGTGGAAACAAAAACAGGCAGACTCTCACAGAGTCAAGGGGACATTTAAGAGGGAAGTCCGGGATTTAAGATGTTGCTAGAGAGACGGGTGAAAAAAACAGGATTTACATACCATAGGTTGCAGTTCTCTTTGTATGTTTGTCCACTTAAGAACCTGTTTCCATTTCTTTCACAGGAACCTGAGAAAAGACAAAGAGGGGCAGTTTAATGTACATGGGTTTCATGTGGCTGAACAACAAAGACCTCACCGCTAATCCTAAAGAAATAAAGCTAAGCACAGTCTTGCATACACCACACTCGCATTTAATATAATACAAACACACTGGCCATATTCGTCATATTCTAACTTTCAACCACAATAAAACCAGTAACTAGTGGGTGTGTGGGCACTGATATGTGAGGTCTAAGGAGCTCTGAGCTCCAGTAATCCAGTGCAGGAATGTGGTGTTAGCTTCTTTCCTGCCTTCCCAGGCTCTCGTCATGCTTTAACCAGCTTACACTCAACTTCAGCACCTCTAGTGAAACAGAGGGAGACCTCTACATCTACCTACTTACATAGATAATTAAACATTAAAAACATTTGGGAGCTACAATTATGAATTAAAAACCACTAAGCATTGTCATGAATCATTGACAGTGCATTAGCATCAATGTGAACTGGACCCATTCCCCTTGGCGCTTGCTTATCGTCACATTGTGAAAACGTATATTGACTTGTTGACGGACTCACAGTGACTTACAGTTTATCTACAACCTGATGTACAGTGTAAGGTGCTGTCAGTGTAAATTTCAAGTGGAATTTAAGGCATGAGCTGGCTGAGGATTTACAGAGTGTGTAGGTTTCCTGGCCTCCGCTGTGAGGCTCTGAGCTGATAGCGTGATTTATGACGAGGCTCTCAGACACACATCTACCCCCTCACATCTGTCTCGCCCAGTCTATCATAACTCTGTTAACTGCAGTGTGTGACAAGTTACACATTAATATGGAATGAATGCATGTACACAAAACTCTCCTTAGCTGACAGCGTGTGATTTCATGTAACGGTTAATGTATATTTCTATACAGCGCAAAGACATGTGGAGCTCTAGACAATAATCTGTGACAAATGTGACACCTCCTCCTGTTTGAACAACGCCTTTCTCCTCCTCCACACGCAAGCGTGCACACACTTGCATGTCACACCTCACGAGTCCTCTTCCCTGGAACACATACCTGCACCCAGCCTTCTACCTCCCATCCTGTACCCATTGTCTGTCTCTCCCCCACCCTCTACATAGCCCACATTCTTTCGCCTGACCTCCATTCATCCCTCCTTCCACCCCTCCTCACCCTGTCTGGGTTAATAAGAAGCCTGCTGTTCATTGCACTGTTCTCAGGTAGGCCTTTGCCCTCGCTGGCACATTTTACACATCTGCACTGAGGGACCGGTGCTATAACTTTGTGAGTCAACTGAAAGTGAGCCGAGGCATAATTAGTTAAAGGGGAGGACAGATGGCCATACGTGGTAAACATTTTTATGCACGTATGTTTTGCCTTCCCTTTTGAGATTTATAGTGCACAGACGGGATCAAATAGACATCAAATATATGATATTATTGTGCGGAGCTGCTAAATAAGTGCCAATCATGCCAATTATAAATAATTTGGTAGTTGGAGACTCTGCTCCTGAGCCTAACTACAACAGACCCACACACACACTCAGGCACCTTTACATACCAATGAAAGGTGGCTCCACGCCTAGACAGTGACCCCAGAAGTCAGGGCAGCAGTCGGACACGGTGCGGTTGCAGAACAGGTCACAGTAGCATATCGTGTCCAGGTACGGCACCGTGCACAGGTCGTCTCTGCCGGGGCAGCAGCCTCCCCTCCTCTGGCAGTAAGAGCCATACGGGTCCCTGATGCCGCCGACATGGAGCGGACCGGCCAGCTCCCTCTTGGCTCTCCGGGACAGGATCCTCTCTGCAGTGCCCTCTCCCACCACCAGGAGCAGCGCCGCCACAGTCAACAGGATGAGCCTCATGATGAGTCTGTGAAATAAAGGTCCAGGAAATACAAATTAAGAGGTAAGCCATGCTTTTGTGTAATGTTTATTATTACAACTAACGGTTGTGTGATGGCTTGCTTTTTCAAAGTCCAGATACTGCCAGATACACTTCATAAGAATAGAAGGGAAGAGGTGAGCAGTGCAACTGAGGTATGACTGCCAGGTCACCCATCGCATCACAACACATGCCTGCTGTGTAATTCACATAGATGCTGATGCACACACTTGGCAAAACACACGCACACAGTGATAAGTTTAAACAGAAATGGTCCAAATAAAAACCCATGTGATCCTTGGAGATCACCTACTTATTTCCCCAACTTTCCTCCCAAGCAGCCAAGACAAACAGCGGCTAAATATGAAAACACACTCAGTAAGAAAGGAGACGGAAAACAAGCACTCAGTTACACAAACACAAAGGGACTTAAATTAGATGCATGGTGGGGTTATTTCAGGTGTCCCCAACTAATAATCTGGTGTGTGTATGTACTCTGTAATGCCCTCAGCGCAGGCTTAGTACATGTGTGCATCCCCACTCTCACTTATAGGCTTAACAAAGGTCAAACCATCATCCATAGGTATTGTTGTGCGTGTCGGCCTTAGGTTACTGATGGGTCAGTCCACGCGGGGCCTGGCGAAGAGGAGGGGTCGGCCTGCCGCTTCCATAAATAGCATCATTAATTATCCAATCAGATCTCTAGGCACAATGGGCTTAAAGCGAGGGTCCGGAAAGGAACTTTGCTGCGCTGTTTTCTGCATGACTGTGCCTTTAGTTGAGGCACACACACAGACAGACACAGGCATCTGGCAGCATGGGATGGGCAGGTCCTCATTTACACAAGTGTTTTGTTGTGGCAGACACTGAGCAGCGATGCAATAAAACACCCACCAGTCTGTTCAGTGAGCTGCTGAGGCCTCCAGGTCAAAAAGCCAGTGGGAAAAACAAAACAAAACAAACAAAAAACACCACAAGTGATGATCATATTGCTGCCTGCTGACATTAACTCATCTTTTCCTTTTCTATACAAAGCTAAAGTTCTTGTGAAGTATAACTTTGATCACGGTGCTGACTGCATTTGGCACAGATCTCATCTGAAGTGGGAGAATAATTATTGCTTAGTCTTTAAGGCAAAATAGGTAAATAACCTTGTACAACATTATGGCCTTTAGGACATTAACACACTGATGTTTCAGCTCCTTTTGCTTTTACAGTGTCACAGAAGCTGCCATATGGCCCATCAGCGCTCCAGACAGCTGTAACCAAGCTACTGATCCCACACTGTAGGCACAGGGGAGATGAACCCACTCGCTAATACACACACACATATGCATGTACGTGCACATAGTAGTGGTTGAGGAGTGCAGGAGTCAGTGTCACAGGTGGACTTTCAGCCCAGCTTCAGGACCACGGGCACCTCTCAGAATCCACCATTTAGCACCATTTAGAGGCAGCCAGACAGGCATTTAGTTTTGTCTGTATTTGTCCAGCTAACACGCCTCACTGGCAACAGCCTATTAAAGTAATCTACAGTCTACCATATATTTTTTCAGTGTAATGTTTCAGTGCGCTGGAACCAGACGTTAAAATTCATACTCACTGTGTGTTTGGGTGGAAGCAGAAATAAACAGATATCCAAAAAAAATAATAATAAAATATATATATCCACCGTTAGACACTGCTAAATAAGAGCAAAGTTCTCTATTGTAATTTGGGCGAAAGAAAAACTAAATGCCTGCTTGCACATGTCACTCGTTCCCTTTCCATCACACGGCTGAACTTTGACAAATCTCTGCACCACCCACCAGATAATACACTCTTGGCTCTCTGTATCTGTATGAAAGCCCTTTCAGCTCCATTTCCCTCTGTGTCTCAGACTCCCCGCTCTATTTCTAAAACACCCACAAGGGTCAAGGGACATTTATAAGACTGTACAGGTGTCTAATGAGGACTGCCCCACAACATGTTGAGGGACGGGATTACTGTCAAAATCAGTCACGCTGTGAACAACCACTCACTCACTGGACCCAGTAACCCTTGGAAAAATAGAAATCTCACCACTCTCTTGATAACTTTGTGAATATTGTGCCCAACACTCCCACACCCAGAAGGTAAATATGTCGTAAGGGCATGAGCCAGACTGACTTATTCCATGCAAATAACGAGAATGAAAGACGACAATGTGCTGATCAGACAATATTTCAGAAGAGCTTTCCGGGGATTCTGATCTTTCAAGTAACTTGAGAATAATGTGAGCCACGCTGTGACGTTCAGGCTGCACCTGCCTGGAATCTGCCACAAAGGAAAAAAAACAATAACTGTTACCTTGAGTCGAGAGAGAAGTCCTGGTTTTGTAATCCAATAGAAAGCTGTAGAGCCCTGTTGGCGTGTTGCTGGGGAAGTCGTTCACAGGTAGAGAAAGTTTTTTTGTGAAAGGTCGGCCTCCCTCCTCTCTGTTCCTCACTCTCTCACAGGATCTGCTCTGTCAGATTCAGACTTCTCTATATACAGGCACCAAGGATAACCACTCCCCCCGTCGCCCCTTCACTCTGCCCTGTCCCCTGCTTCTCTCTCTCTCTCTCTCTCTCTCCCTCTCTACACACTCACTGTTCATTCCCTGTGACTCCCACAGGTTGGCTCTCTTTCCATGCATTTCCTCTTCTTATCACACTAGAACCTTCGAGATAAAAGGATTTGCACTCAGACACATCTATATATTCTCTTTCCACTGTCACTTTCACTTACAGCCACGATTTCCCTCCTCCACTATCTGTGGCTTTTCCCATGCGGGGTCAGACCTGCTTGAGGGGGACACACTGGGGTGAGGGGCTGCCGACCTCCTGCCCACCCTCTAGTGGACACAGGTTGCATAACTTCGCTGCAGCCAGCCAGGAAGTTGTGGAACAGCCTGTGGAAGAACTCCCAGCTTCTAGAAACTTACAAGCAAGCCTCCGGGTTTTGGCAAGAGCTCGAGGGAGAGTTCCCTGAATGAACGAAATATTACAAATGTTTTCTTTCTGCATAATCCACAATGTCCTGAATCTGTTTCCATCGTCAGCCTCGGTTTTGTAACAGCTTCTCTTTTGCAAACAGAAGAGATTCAGTCCAGGATTTAATGAACCAGTCGAACTTAGATGTCTTTGAAAAGAGAAATTTCATTTCATTTCATTTCATTTAAGGGGCCAGGCCATAGATAACAGTCTAGAGTAGAATCGAAGTGAACTGAATTGTGAGGGGGCACGCACAGTAATAAACAGAAGTGCAAAAACTGATTTATTAATGGTAAAGTGTGCTACAACTGTCTGCTGTCTTGTGTTTTTCTGAACAAGAATGCTGAATAGGTATTTTAGGAGAGTGACATGGTGGTCCAGAAAGACACAGCTGTGCCATGGACCCCCACCCCCGAGGGTGCATCAATAAGCTACAGGCTGAATCAATAAGTGTGACACAGCAGGGTGCCTCAGACAGGGCGTGTACTGAGTGACAGCGAGGCTCCCCAGAAAATGAAGGAGAACACTGACCAAATGCATGAATGGATGTCAATATGTCCTGCATAAGTGACACCAGTACAAAGACTGTGCATTTTAATTGGTCTGACCCTTAATTACTGATACATATTGGGAAATACCAATAAAGGAATCAATGGTTTTCAGATGAGTAAAAAAATAAAATAAAATACAACTAAGCCAAATAAGAATATAAATGACATTTAAGCTTAGATTTTGCCGTGTCTGCTCTTTTTTTTGACACATTGTAGTTGTCACTGCAGTCTGGGTCAGGCCTACATATCAGATGCACACATACATGAGTCTTGCAGCTCGCCGCCTACAGATCTTGTGAAACGACGACCATCCAAGATGATTCAGTCTTTATCTCTTTCCTGATGAATCACTCCCTGCTCTGGTGACTTCGTCCTCTGATTCAGGGGTCTGTAATGGGACATTTGCACCGTCTCGTTCAAATGCTTACAATAGTATTCTTGTGCTGAATTTGTGCTAAATATCTAAAAAGAAAAAGGAAGAAAAAAAATGATTCTGACAACTTAAGATGTATTTATTTAATCAAAAAGCCGATAAACAGGGAAATTAGTCAGCTCAAATTTGAATTACTGCAATATCAGCTCCCCCACCTCATGGTAAAGTTTAAGAAACTGGAAAGTACTTACTTCACAATTTTCTAACATCTTGTGGGCTAAACAGTTACTGTGTTCATCTAGAAAACATGTGGCAGACTGACTGATAATAAAAAATGAAGCAGGAAGTTCACAAATATTTACAGAAAAAAACAATATTAACTCAATATAAAGTCAATTTGGCTGCTGCAGTTTATCAGGGATGATACTGTAGATTGAATCGTTTATGTTACGTGGTTCATATTTATATGTGATTCTGAAATATATCCAAACTTTCAGTAGAAACTGTCGAAAATTCCAAATGTAATAATTTCTGAGCAAGTAGGAAGTATAAAATATTGAAAATATTTTACCTAACATGCTGCATTTTGAAACAGGATCCTTAGTTTGTGGATAATAACGCTTGGGTGTCAGCCAAATGTGGGTCTACAGCTTCTCATGCAAGACCTTTTCTGTGACAAGACTGGATGTGATTTGTATCATCCCTGAAAGCCTGACTAGAACATTTCCTACTATGGAAACACCGGACTTCTGACCAGTTTGTGAAAATCATCAGCTAATACCACGTCTCTAAATGTCAAATGTGAAAAGCTCTCTCCAACAGTTTCAGTTTCTGTGCGTTATGTGAGCAGAGATGAGGCCATTCTGGGGAACAGGTTCGTTTTTCATACAACACCATAATTAGGGCTTTAACATCTCTCTTACGCAACCTCATTCCACCTGAAGAACGGTGCTCGAAGCTAGAGTGTTTTATTGTCACCGCATTCTCAATCCTCATTATACCTTTACTGTAATGTTGTTTACCTTCCAGTGACGGATAACTGAGCTGTGCCAACACGTAAAGAATGATGATTGAGTCAGAGAAGTATGAGGCTTCAATGACCGTAAATGCACAAGAATACTATTGTAGCCATTTGAATGAGAAGGTGCAAAGGGCCCATTACAGACCCCTGAATCAGAGGACAAAGTCACCAGGGAAGACATAAAGACTGAATCATCTTGGATGGTCATTGTTTCACAAGCTCTGTAGGCGGCGAGCTGCAAGACTCATGTATGTGCACATTTGATATTTAGGCCTGATCCAGACTGCAATGACTCAGGCCTTAACAAGACCTCCAGATGTTTAACCGTGACAGCAGAAGTGAAAAAAGGGAACCAGATATCAGATCTAAAGGGCTTCTGTTTGTGAGGTAATTTCCCTGAAAATAGGCTGAACTGTGGGGGCTGAGGACATACATGGTAACAACAAAGCCCATAGATGCACAAGCGATGTTAGTGGGTGCTGCTTTTTAAGGAAAGACCATGCACACTTGCAGAAGAAAGAGTACGGTGGTTAATGTTTAATAAAGAACATTCAAGAAAAAAAAAAAGAATTGGAAGTGACAGGCGCATGGCGTGGGCCAGTCACACACACACTCGTACGCACATACTCATCCTGAGGAACAATCCCTCTCTTTTTCCTCAGCGTTGCGTCCTCCCATGATGCTACGCAGCGAGGCCGGGAATCCCAGCTGCACTGTGTCAGGGTGGAGGTCTGCTCCCCTGACCCCATGGGGGAGTGGGGGAGTGGACAATTACCCATCTCCATGTCTCTGGTGCATTTCCCATTCCAAGAACATGTAGGATGTGTGCAATCGGTAGTAAACAAGAATGGGCGTGCTGGCTGCGCACATGTGGACGGGATGGGCGCAGAGTGCGTCAAGGATCCTTCTAGAAGTTATTGAGGCAGTCAGGACCAGGTGTGTGGAAAAACACCCATGTGTATGTGTTGATGAGAAGCACAGACATTTGGGATACTATCAGACTGCGTTTGTACAGTTTGTTCTTGTTTTCTGCAGCTGGAGCTGTGGTACTTGGCAGATTTGTTTTTGAGAGCAGTGGATGTGCTGTTGTTTGGACTCAAACAAAATAGCTCACGCTGTTTCAAATATGAGAAATATGACTTACAGCTAAACTTGTCCCATGTCTGTCCTCAGGCCAGATTCTGGCTCAGATTCCTTCTCATGTCCCGGCCTCCTTCTGAATGGCTCCAAATTCTAACACCTGCCTCTGAGTTAGTCAGTGAAGCAAGAACAAGGATGATGACAGAAAGACCTTTTTTCACAATGACTGCGTCAATGTAAAGATTCTGTGACGCAGAAGGTTTTGAGATCTGAAACTGTGGAAAGAGGATGCATAGTCAATTTCTACAAGTTACTGACTCAAAGGCAAATAAGGTGCTAGTCACATATATATATTGTTATCAAACATCATTTGTATTACCATTACTGGATTGATCTGACAAAGATACCGCCAGAAATATTAATATTTATAGCACAGTAACAGTGCAATAAGTTTATTATTAAAGAACATATCTAGCTAGATTTACACCTGTAACAAGTGTTTTTCTGCACGGTGCAGTTGTAAAGACTATTTTTTACCAGCAACACAACAACAGCCTATGAGCTAGAATTGACCTCAGGTTTAGTTTTGTAGGTATCGGTCCATAAATACTGGAAAATTAAGTCAGTGTGTTTTAGGAGAGTTCAACCTGAGGGGGGACATGGACGTCTGATGTCTGACAACAGTACCACCTGTGCCAAATTTCAAGTAATCCAACCAATAGCCTTAATACCAAGACATGCCTTGAAGAAATGAAAGGGAAAGTCATGGAGGGTCATGCAATTCTGTGTTATTATTCTTATGGGAACCATCTGTTCAACACGTCATGACAAACCGTTCGATAGTTGTCAGATAATTCAGTCTGAACCGGAGTTGGAAACAATGGGCTTCACTATAACATAAATGTTGTGAAGGTCTGTGTGTCTGCCACCTCTGCCTCCCTCACATGTCTGTCAGCTCAGATTCATATTGATTGTGAAAGCACTGATTCGGAGATTGATTAGTGCTGACTGAGAAGTGACAGACTGAATCATTCAGTCACAAGAAGAAGTGACCTTTCCGTGTCAGCAAAGGCCAGTTCTGCTTGATAAGATTCATCAGTTCCTGTACGAGCATTTATATTCTGGAAAAATGCACATCTAGTGGAATTTCAGTGACTAAACATAAAATGCAAAACAAAAAAAATCAGAGTCATGTTCATGTTGAAAAAAATTTGAGGAAGAAAGGGCAGGAGTTCATCCAGGTCAGTGCACACACACAAAGAAAATGCTGTAAATGATAACCAGCAGCTCATCACACACTTGAACAGATGTGTCAGGTACAGTAACTATGAATCAATGATACAGGATGATCCATGACATTTTATCAGCAGGAGGAATGTTTATATGTATTTATGTTACTGATTAAAAGTATTACCACCATTCATAGATATAAGGTGCAAAAGTAAGTGAACCATTGTTTTCAGTATCAGGTGTGAGACCTTGTACAGCAATAACAGCAACTAAACGTTTCTAGTAACTGCTGATCTGCTGATCACTGGATCCTCAATACAGAACCGCTCCACTTCTGACATGCTGGTGGGTTTCTTGCTTCAGGTCCTTCCACAACATTTTCATTGAATGAAGGTCAGGACTTTGACTTGGCCAGTCCAAAATATTCAATTTGTTCTTCTTTGGTACAATGACTTATGTGCTTGTGCTTGGTGTCTTGCTGCATGACCCAGTTTCTTTTAAGATCCACCTCATAGACAGATGTCCTGATATTTTGTCATGATTCTAAAATAAATTAAGACCCACAGGGCTCTTAAGACACTAAGGGTAGGCAGAACCAGGAAACAAACTGACTTTAATAAAGGCTCAAAAACCAGAAGTTAAGGTGCTGCAGAGATGGCAGATTAATCCAAACACACAAAATCCAGAAGAAACCGGTGAAGACCAAAAACCAAGAACAAACCACAAAGAAAAATCCAAAGAGGGGGGATATAACAGAAAGCTTGGCAGATGACTCAAGAGCAAAGGGAAAGGCAGATCTATATATATACACACGGGCAGAGGGGCTAACAAGATACAGGTGAAACTAATAAGGGCGGAGTACACAGGCAGAAACCAATCCAACAATCAAAGGGGGGGAAAAAACAGGGAGTAAAACAAGACAAGAAACACCAAGAAAGAACTGTACAAAATAAAAACAAGAAGCACGAGGGAGACAAAACATGGTCACAGAAAATATTCAGAATTCAAAACCATGACGCATCCTCCTTTTCAATTCATTTGGTACATTTCAGAATTCATTGGTCCATCAATGGATCAGTTACCACCCCCATGTTTCACGGACCAGATGAGGTTCTGATGGTGGAACGTTGTTTCATCTCCAGATATGATGATAGATAAATGATAGATACAGATAAACTGTTCTACTAAACATCTTTCCAATATTCTTCTGGCTTGTCCACATGATGTTAAGCAAACTGCAGACCAGTAGAAATATTATTTTTGGCGAGCAGCTGCTTTGTCTTACATGGCCACCATGGATTCAGTCAAGTCCTTTAGTTGCTTGGAAGTTACCCTGAGTTCCTCTGTTATCTCTCGGACTATTGTGTGTCTGAAATCAGATCTGCTGATGTTTTGAGTCATTTCCCTTCTTGAGAACATTCACCCGTTTCTTAAGATTTATAAACTATTTAATAATCCTCTTGGATTCGCTGCAAAGAGCGTCAACACAACTGGCGACCTGTCCAGGGTATACCCCGCGTCTCGCCCCATGACAGCTGGGATAGGCTCCAGCCCCCCCGCGGCCCTTAACAGGACAAGCGGTTACAGAAGATGAATGATGGAATGAGTATGTAAAGCCCAACCATTAACATCTATGGCAGTAACATGCAACACACTGCAGCGGTAGTATTAATCCTTAAACACCATTTATATAATTTTAAAATGCACCATTTAAGTGGGTATTGTCTACTTTAAATACATTTTCCTGATAATACATTCATACTTTTACTTAAGTAGGATTTTAAATATAGGGCTTTTACTTGGAATATGTTGTAACATCAAGGAAAGAGTCTGTATACCTCTTCCACCACAGATTTTATCTCTTTAAATTAAATACGTTCAGAGCCAAAGAGTACTCATCATGGAACAAAGTCGTTGCCTCGAGGTGTCTCTGCTTGATCAAGCGAAGTCCTTCAGAAGTTGCTGTATGCGACATGCAGGGACGTGTTGCTTTGTTTCTTTTCTTTGTCTATCTCCGGAGGATGGGAGATGTTTCTGTGCAAGTCAGGTGCTGAAATATTACAGGATTTTTGGTTAAAGTGTGTTGCAACGATCATGTCTTATGAAATAACAACAAACAGTAATTGACAGAGTCACTTGAGGGAAACAAAGATTCTTCCAGAGGGAGCAGCCACAACATTGGACGGTGAAGGAAACACTTGTACAAGGAGAAGTCAGATTCAAGATGTGTGAGGTCACTAGGAGAGAAGAGGAAAAGCAACTCATATGTTCTCCCTCCAACACACGCCCTTCTCCCTTGTCGGTGATGTCATTTCTATATTTTGAACAAAAAGACAAGAGGAAGCCTCAGGTGGTCCCTCCAGCACACTCTCCCCCCCTCCATCCATCTATCCATGCGTCCCCACGGGAACTGACCCAGGCGTGGTGGTCTTAACACCCACGCTCAATACCTGTCACCCACCCCTGCACTCACCCATTCATCCAGCCGTCCACTGAAGGTGCTCATCTCTCCTAATGGAACATAATACATCCACTAGGCCCGCTCTATTGACCTCCTCAAAGGCGTTATCACACCAGTATTTAAAGGGGAGAAACACACACAAAATATCTGCAGAAGGTTCAGTTTTAGCGAACTCTGACATGTGAATTTGAGTAGTTGATCAATCACAGTAGGAGGAGTTAGACTGCGTTGCATTAAAAACTGCTCCACAGGGGATCAACGTGACAAGAATCATGAGACACCGTCTGAGGTAACCAGGTGGTTTAAAAAGTGAAATTGCGCGGCCATAGCTGCCATTTGTTCCTCACATTGACCTCTGTGGATCAGCCTCAAGCTCATAGATTAAAACCTGGAAAGATGGATTGTGCTGTGGTCCTGAAAATCTCGTAAGAATCCAGATGCCTCATAGGGTAAAGCTGACGGTACAAATACATTACATATTTTGAACAAACAGTGTGAACTCACTGTACCGTTTGCTAAGCTAATGAGGTTACTAACTGACATCAATACTGTGGCCCAAAGCAAATCAGCATTATTTTATTACACTTGTTTGCGAATGTGTAATTATTTCTGCACTGTATCACACAACCGGTGATTCAATCAGTGGAACGGTTCAGAAGTTTAGTCCTGGTACTCCGGCGGTTGTCACTGTTGACAAATGTTGCCTTCAAATGGACCTCGGGGGTTCGTGGTCACAACATAGGACGTCATGAACTACAAAATGCTTGCCATCCAAGAGGTAACATCAGCCATGAGAAAACATGAAACACATCACAACTCTGATATGACCCTATAGGAAGGCAAATGAAGCAGTCATACTGTTTTTTTTTTGTTTTTTTTGTACTGGTCTGCAAACATGTTTGTTTCAGGGAGGCCCAGGCAACAATTTTTTTTTTTTTTTTTGTGTGGACAACCTTGTTTATTAGGTGGCTAGCTCTATAGGTCACTTTTTTCTTAAAATAGCTTTTTATTCAGTAAAATTATCTACAGTCTTGCCAGCGTGAGCTTGTAAACAGCACAGTATAGAGAGAATACAGAAAGAAGGTCATGACTAGTGCTCATATGTGTCTGGCTAATATGTTCCCAGGTAGGATATGTAACTGCCCTGCTACCTCCTTGGCTATCTAGTGTGGGTGCACCATGGTACCATTACCAATAAATAGGGTTGACAATCGTCCCTTGAAAAACGGAGTCGTCCCGTATTCAGAAACAAGGAGACGCTTCCCGCATTGAGCTGAAACGAGACGCACTTTGTCCCGTATTACCGTGAGAATCAAAAATAGTGAGTAAAATGTCAATGGAATGGAGTCAACAACTTTTCCTCACACTTTATGTTTGTACTTTTTTATTGCACTATTACAAGAGGAATGTTCTTTCTATTGTTTTATATTAATTTATACAGTTTTAAGTTAAGCAGGACAGGTTTCTGTTTAAGAAAGATATTTATTTTATTCTGTTAATTTTGTTATTTTGTATTAAAAATGAACTGTTGAAAAATAATTTGTTTTTCATGTGTTCGTATCACTCAAAAATATGCATCTAATTCAATTCAGGTTCTAGTCAAATAGCTGAAGGTGGTGAAGGCAATCAGGTCTGCCGGCCCTGCCAATGAGGTGTCCCTTGTTTGTTTTTCAGGGAGTTGGCAACCTTACCAATAAAAGAGTTAATCTACTGTATGTTGCTGAGTCGCTATGTTAATACACAACTTATTCTCCACATGTCTGAATGACTCATTTTCAGACTGGCAGACAAATATCCTTTCTGCATATAAAGTGGAGGTAGTTTGCCTCTGAGGACGAGTTTTGTTTTATTTGGAGCAGAGTGGAGTTAGAGAGCCAGCAGCAGTTTATCCCATCTCTCTCCTACGACTGAACACAAGTGATCCTTGCATCTCCACAGAGATTTGAGACAGATGAAATATCTCATGCCTCGAAACTATTAGGTTTCTTAGTTTACATTGGTAAATAAAGAGTTTTAAAGGTCTCAGTGAGTGTTGTTTTAGGCCACTATTCTCTGGTAATATCTCTGTCTCTGCTTCCTGCCCCCTCATATGCCTCCCACTGCTTCTCTCAGAGTTTAGCCAGTTGTTTTAATGGTTTTTTTATTCAAACACCGCAGGGCAGTTGTGGGTCTCGGCTTACAGGAAGTGAGCGTGAGCACGTACAATAACTATACAAACAGGAGGATGTATGCGGGCCAGGCAGGCAGCAGGCAAAATTGCATGAGATTGTTATTAATAGTCAGTATCACAGGAGCACGACTGTTTCTGGCCGAGGCGACAACAAGCTGGCTGGCAGAGACTTGACGGTGCATTCCTGGACGCCTGTGGAACATCCAGCATCATGTTCTGTGTCTGGCGACTGTACATGGCCCGTAACCATGGGGACTGGGACAGAAGTGGTCGGGATGGGGAGAGTGTTTGGGTTGTCTCACAAATGTCAAGAAGAGCGAGCTTGAGATAAACAAGTTCAGCTGTCGGCTTGGAGCCCAAATGATATAAAAGGGAGATGTTGATAATATGAAATGCACTTAGTATAAAAAATAAAAAACTAAAGTTGCATTAAATGGATTGTGTTAAAAGAAATATGTTTGTTTATCTGTTCGAAATTGAGGTAAATGACGCCAGTGAAATATGGACCAATGCTTATATAACGAGTTTAATAATGAGTTTCAGCCACTACATGTAATGGCTCTGACCTCTGACCCTCGTATAGCTGAAACCTCTCGGCCCGTCAAACCACAGCACCTATCCTGTAACTCCATCAGCCCCGCGCCCCTGAAACCCGCACTATCTGATGACGCCACCTGTTATCCGTCAGAAAGTTTTACGTTGAGTCGCTGACAGAGTGTGTCGAGGAGGCTCGGAGCAGACGTTCCCACAGATAGCATCAACTGCACATTAAAGAACAACCACATCGGTGAGGGTCTTATCTTCCTCCTTTCTGCCTGTGGCCCCTTCCCATTCCACCTCCACCCCCCTGGTCTCTTCTCCCTCTCTGCTTCGGTCCTCGTCTGCTCCGGCGTGTCCCTGCAAGGCTCCTCTAGGATTCCCAGAATATTTTAGATACACTATCACACAGCGCAGGAGGGGAATTAATAAACAAGGGGAAATAAAAGAAGAAAGCGAGCTCAGAAGAAGAAGGAGGACTGAGGCCAGTTATATCTTTCCTGAAGCAGAGAAATAAAACATGAGGGTTAGATAAGAGAATATAATGGTACGCTACAAGAACATCTGCTTCACGTTCTTTCGTACGCATGTACACAGTGGTTTATATCTGCGTTGTGCTGAGATGATCAAAGTATAAGAAGGAAGTAACACTTTTCATTCACACTAAATTATCCTATTCTTTCTGTTTCTGACTTTTCCCATTGTTTTGTTTTTGTGAAATCTTATCCACTTCTTCCTTGAGCTTGTTGTATTGCACATCTCCTGTATGCAGACGAGGATGTGCCACGACTGCACATTTCTTCACGTTAAGTAGTCACGCCTTAAAGATAAAGGGACCATTGTACAATCCATTTGCTTTCCAGTAATGTGGCAACTCTTCAAGTTATTAAGTGAACTCTAGCACCATACTAGTACCACGATGGCTGAACTGACACTGATAAATTGCCTGCGTTTGTCTCCAGTTACTGTATTTGATGTTGACATGAACTGCACATGTCGTGGAGTGATTCACTTCAAGGCTCACAGCCTGTGCTGACAGACCAGGGAGCTCCATAACAAAGATCTTTCTCACCATGACAACACGAGGACATGTTTCAGATGCTGATTCATTCATTATCCAAATACTATCCACCAGGATTTTTCCATTGTACTCCAAGTCTGAGCACAGCTCTTTCCCTTTGGAGGTCTGTCGCAAGAGCAGAGCCGTGATGTCTCATCTGGTTTATTTGGAAGTCAAACAAATGTTTGTTCCTTTCTCTCTCTGTGCCTTTGGGTATTTAACTATCCATTTTAAGTTGCTGTCAGTGAACATCCTTTTTTTTGGCA
The DNA here is from genome assembly GCA_030220025.1 of Chelon auratus. Lineage (NCBI taxonomy): Eukaryota > Metazoa > Chordata > Actinopteri > Mugiliformes > Mugilidae > Chelon > Chelon auratus. The sequence goes on along the minus strand of JASGAT010394901.1, from coordinate 5,547 downwards.
TGATACCCATATCCAGCTCTTGTTAACTTTAATTTTCAGTGATAGATGTTGAATAATGGAGGAACAAAACCGAAACAAAGACTGCTTGACCTCATGAAGTCATGTTTCTATCCTCTATAATTGTCCTCCTCCTGCAGGCCCCTCTGAGTGGATGATGTGAACTGGAGCCACATTAAGCCTTTCAATTTTCTGAGTGACATCTGGGAGCTGGAAACGCAGCCAGCACTGACACAGTCCAGATCACTTCGGTGGCACTTACACCAACTGGGACTCACCCCACTGAGGCTGGGCGCTGCCCTGCCACAGGCCTTCTCAAGAGATGTTAAATGTTATCACACACAGCAGCTGACCCCGAACCTCCCTCTCTAGCTCTTCCTCCGCATTTTGTCTCGCCGTTGTGCAAAACTGTTTCCAACACCAGGCGCAGGTGAGCACAGATAGCCATCTGGTGAATAATCCGGTCTGAGTGGAGTGATGCGGCGATAAGAAGAGAGGCTTTAGTCCAATCATTTACTCCTGCAACTTTGCTGACCGTGACAAAACTTAAAAAGGAATTTGGAGCAAGCTGTTAATAGCCACTACAGGCTTTTTTTCTTTTTTCTTTTTTTTTTTGTGCACATGTACCTTCCTTTATTATCATGTTTTCCATCTGGAAAAGAGGGCAGTGGTGCAGATTAGCAGTTGGGAGTGTCTTAAAATAACAACTAAAACAAGATTTTAAGATTTAAAGATCATGGTTTTTAGTGTTACAGCCGTGGCCAAAAGATTTGAGACTGACAAAGGTATTGTTTTTCACAAAGTTTGCTGCTTCTGTATTTTTAGATCTTTTTGTCAGATGTTACCATGGTATACTGAAGTATAATTACAAGCTTTTCATAGGCGCCACAGGCTTTTATTGATAGTTATATTAAGTTTATGCAAAGGGATAATATTTGCAGGGCAGGGGTGACCCTTCTTTTTCACAACCACTGCAAAACCCTGGCTTGCTGTCAGTCAACTTCTGGGCCACATCCTGACTGAGGACAGCTCATTTCTTAATAATCAATGCGAATCAGTGTAACCGCATTGGCATTGTTCGTCACCAACCTGTTCTTGGATGGTTGGGAGAAGCTGCTTTCGGAGAATGATTTGGCGCCGTTCTTTAGTCATGGCTGTGTTTTTAGGAAAAACTGTGAGTGAGCCCACTCTTGGCTGAGAAACAATCCTGCACCTGAATGGTCTCAGGATGCTTCAGTGCTCACCTCTTCTTCTCTGGACAAGCTTTTTTCCGGATGCCCCAAACAATCGGAAAGAGAATTCATCAGAGTAAATGATTTTACCCCAGTCCTCAGCAGTTCATTCCCTGTATATACCTTCTCCAGAATATCAGTCTGTCCCTGATGTTTTTCCTGGAGAAAAGTGGCTTCTTTGCTGCCCTTCTTGACACCAGGGATTCCTCAAAAAGTCTCACTGTGTGTGCAGATGCACTCCCACCTGTCTGGCCATTCATGAGGAAGCTCTGCACTGGTGGTTCCCTGGTCCTGCAGCTGAATCAACTTTAGGAGACGATCCTGGCAGTTGCTGGACTTTCTCTGGTGCCCTGAAGCCATCTTCACACCTGAAACTCTGTCTTTGAAGTTCTTGCAGGATCTGATGCATGGTTGATTTATGTGCTATCTTACAAGCAACACCATCCTTGCCTGTGAAGCCCTTTTGTGTAAGGCAATGATGACTGCACATGTTTCCTTCCAGGTAACCATTGTGAAATTTATATATGCGTCATTCTCAAAACATTCGGCCACGTCTGTACTGATGTCTGGATTTCCTCCAACACGAGCTCCTTTCCCCCTAGAAAACCTTGACCAGACCGTCTGTACGAGATCCAAATTATTGTACAGATCTTTAATCTTTAAATGTTAAATGTGTTGAGTCTGAAGAGTTCAGAGGGGGCCTGCAATCAGCTCCACAATATCCCCAGATTTCCATAAACATGAAAAAACATGTCTTCCAGTGTAGTTAAGGATGTGCATTAGCTTATTCCTTTGCTTTTTCCAGGGATAATATTTAAAACTGACACGAAATGAGGCAGAAATCCCCTCCGTGTGCAATCATCAGCGTTTACAGAGAATTTGGGAAAAGTTCCATATCTCTGAGTGAATCTGCAAAGACAGCATGGAAAGACATGACATAGCACAACATTTCTCAGGCGTTACATCTTCTCACCTGCTTCGCCTTCCTGCCTGCCAGGCTCGATCAAGTATCATTACCACAAAGCAATCGGCAGACAATGAGCACACCTCTGTTGTTTTAATGATCTGACCCCGTTAGGTAATGCTGAACTCCAGTGTCACTTTGGCACCAGATTCTCTCCTCCGGGATGTAATAGCTGCATTTAGATCCATTTTGGACCCATCATGCATCCACTGCATTAAGCTTGCCACAGCTTAGACATCCTGAATTATCCCTGGCTGTCTGTTTTCATAATGACAGCATGATATTTAAATACAGTTCAGTTTAACTCTCCATTTAGCATTTGGATTTTCAGGAAGGTCTACTGGGAAGCTTGCTGTTAATAAGGTTATGTAATGTCGTCAGTCATCCAGCCAAGAAACACTGTCATGGATAAATATTCTTTGACATGACTTCCTCATGGGGAAGATCAGCGTCTGGAATGTGGATCAAAAGGATCCCACACCCTCGTCCATCCTGGAACGCTGGGAATGGCAGGAATGAAATGAACATTTGAGCCGGGACAAGTAAAAATGTTCATAGGGGTCTGTAGGAGCTTCCTTGAAGAATTCTTAAAAAGTAGTGAGAAGGTTGTGCAAAAATAAAGAGCAAGTAAAAAGATGAGCCGCTTCAGATTACACAGAGCTCTTAGGATGCGATGCCAAAAAAGGGAGGATCAAAAAATGGAAGGTCGATGGTTAAATGTCCACGGCCCTCGTAGTGCATCAGGTGGTCTGATCAGATTAAAACGTTTACAAGAGGCCATCCGTTCTCCACAGATAGGTTTTTTGACACACAGTAACGTGCTGAAAGGTCAGAAAGGAGGGAGGATTTACAAAAAGAGTAACTAGCATGAGATTGGATAAAGCAGGAATGCTCATTTTGTTTTGGCAAAACAAAATCAAACCAAGGTCGACTCTCTGGTTTGTTTTCCCTTGTGACTCCACGACAAGGTCTTGATCAGCAGCTGTGTATATTCAGGTTTTCAAGATTTTCAACAGCAGGAATTAAAGCTCTCATTTCTCTGTCGTTGGCCTTCACCATCCACAACAAGTGAGTATGTTAACCTTACAGTGAGGTAGTTTAATCGGGTATTATTTCCCAACTCAGCAACGGACTTTACTCTAATGTGATTATTAGAAAATCAACTTATTATCCTCTTAAACACCTTCACAATAGCCATGTGTATGTACTATATTAAACAGAGTGAAGAAGCAATCTAAACAGGATCATCGTGAAGATAATAATGCAGGAACACTGAGGTGGAATTATAGATAATGATTTGACACAGATGTAACGTAAAATCAAACAGTGTATCCACCTAAACAAACGTGTTTCGATAGCAGAACAATGTTGCCCTGGTGTCCACTTTTTTTTTTTTAATAACATTTATTGACAATGACAAAAAGTACAATGACATTCTCCTGTTGTACAGATCACGAACATGTTAACTTTTACAAAAATATATTCACATTTCCCATATAATATAAATAAGTCACAATTATCCAGCCAATAGTACAAAAATAACTATTCAGTACGATAGAAATACCAGTCGTGTCCACATGTAATTTTGAGGAAACAAAAGCTATTTGAAAAAACATCTAAACAGACTAGCTGATAATTCAAGCAGAACAATGTCGCCCCCTGGTGGCTGCTATGGTAAACCGCAGGCAAATGTTTATTCACCCTGATGCTTGACAGAAAGATAAATAAACAGAATAAATAAATGTTGCGTTGAAACAAAAGAAATAGATATAGAAATAAATACTAAGTGCAACAAAATAAATAATTAGTTAAATAAATAAGATAAATAAGTCCGTTTAAAAGAGAACGTTCTAGTAAAGGAGCTTGGCGTCCGTTGCCAAGCAACATGTACACGAGATAAAGCTGAGATAGAAAAAAACCAAGACATGTTACTCCACCTTTTTTCGTGCAGCCGGAACAAACTAACCAAAGTAGACGCTTATTGGTTGTCAGTGTTTAAGCTTGCCGTTGATTGGCCAGTGAACGCCTACAAACCTGTCGCTTGTTTGTGAGCAGGAGCGAGAATTTGTCGTTTCCGCAAACTAACAACAATTAAAGTAAAGATGGCAGAAGAGGTAACTTTTTCTTTCAACCCTCTTCCAAACAAAAAGTTCACTTTCCTACAGGACAAAGACACCCTGGCGCTGTTAATGAAATGGTGAGAAGTTTTAGCTAGTTATCTTTTTTGTTTGCTGTGGTGTCTCTTTCCTGGCTGTCTAGTCTTTAATTGAGGTGTGCGTTGAACTCAGGTCCATGTTGGGGAGGATTTCAGCTCAGTCTTACAGTTTTGACAGCAGCTTCTCCTGTTACAACAACGAAACGTTTGCACTGGTAAGACTATTTAATTTAATACAGAAATATATATATAAGGGTAATGCTTAATAATTAACTTACTCCCAATGTGACTTTACCTTGTTTCTTACACTTGGAAGCAGGATTAGTTTGCTAGTGACACTGACTAACATTTCTCTCTGTATATTCAGTGTTTCTTCAGAGATCCTGCTGTTGTTTGCGCTCTTAGAAAGATGGAGGCCGGCCTCTCTGTGCCTCTTGGTATGGCATGTCCCTCTGGGGCCCTTTCATCACTGATAGCAGGAAACTGATCTCATCTGCTGGACAATATTTGCAGTCTAATCTCTTTCTTGTTTACCTGTGTTGTAGACAAGCCAGTGCTGTCTGTGAGTGTGGAGCCAGTGCCGTGCACTAAGGTCTCCATGGAGCTCTTTGATCCAGTCTACGTCTGCGGCATCCTGAGGCCCTCTGGACATGTGGTGAAATGCTTTCATGATGTCTACTCTGACTACGATGAGCTCAGACAGGTGACTCTTCCCCTGTCCATCTGTCTTTATCTATCTCTTTTGGCATGGAGCAAGTTCATGACCTCGCTGGTTCCTCCAGATGTTGCAGGACGATTTCTCTGAGCACTACTATGCGGTCGGGAGAGAGGAGCGAAAGGAGTTCCTGTTTTGCCTCTTCAAGCATCTGTGTCTCGGGGGAGAGCTCTGTCAGTACGAGGACACCATCGATCCTTACATCAGCACCACAAAGCAAATATACAAAGATCTGATCAGGTGAGCGCAATCTGCCCATCACGCCTGTCTCATCCAACTCCATACACATGCTCCAAAAGTATTTCTCAGAGTTATTTCAGTTTAAAGCAAAGACCAGTCATTAAATAATAGTGGAATCGAGATTCATTTTGTTCGTTTTGTAGCGTGCAGAAGGACCCAGAGACGAAGAGGATCAGTGTCGTGTCCAGAGTGTTCAAAGTGTGTGCCTATGTAAGTGACTGAAAATGTCGTGTCGTGTGTGTGT